>JABUQX010145454.1:0-12500 GCA_015478945.1 Trachelipus rathkii
CTTGCTGGATTCGGTTTCAATTGGTGTTTAACCGTTTCGCATTTATCGTGAAACACTTTCCATGAGTACTAAATTTTTGCCACTTCAATTATTATTATTATTATTATTATTATTATTATTGTTGT
This sequence comes from Trachelipus rathkii, assembly GCA_015478945.1. Lineage (NCBI taxonomy): Eukaryota > Metazoa > Arthropoda > Malacostraca > Isopoda > Trachelipodidae > Trachelipus > Trachelipus rathkii. The sequence goes on from JABUQX010145454.1 coordinate 126, forward strand.
GCTAACAATATAATATATATGCTAGAATTAAAAAGCATTTGTTTCTAAATTCATTTTTATTTTAAAGTTCATCCTTAAGAAGACATACTATTCTTTGCCACATCCTCATTTGTCATACTGTCTGTCTCCCATTTACTATACAAGTAAATCAGCTGATTTAACTGTAATTACAATGCACAGGTGCTTCAATCAGAATTATCCCAACCACAAGGGGTTTAAATAGCAATTTCAAACCATTGTTTAGTACACTAAAGAAAAATGTCTCTTAGAACAACTCAATAATTACTATTAAATAAAAGATGCAAAATTATTCATAATGAGAGCCTGCAGCTGCTTTAATTTACCACTTTCGCAACGATCATATGCGACGAAAAATAAGGCTTTAATATAGCAATATATAAACTTCAATCACCTCCCACCCCATTCCTCTCTTGACTTAAAAGAAAAAATTGGAAAATCATAGAGAAATTTTATATATATATATATATATATATATATATATATATATATATATATATATATATATATATATATATATATATATATATATATATATATATATATATATATATATATATATATATATATATATAAATATATATATATATATAAGGCATTCCGTAACATGTGGGACCCACTGGAAGTATTGATTGAGAGTCCATCAACAATCGAAAAACGTTTATATGAACATGTAATGCTCCAATGCTGACCCCGTTTCAAGTTAGAGCACATTTACCGTCGCTACGCATGCAAGTTTAATGGAATATAATAACAATACCGGATAATAAATAATGTTACTATTATACTGTCTTTAAAAGGAATAATATTCGTAATACTAAGAATAATAATAATAATAATAATAATAATAATAATAATAATAATAATAATAATAATAATAATAATAATAATAATAATAATAATAATAATAATAATAATATTATAAATAATAATAATAATAATAATAATAATAATAATAATAATAATAATAATAATAATAATAATAATAATAATAATAATAATAATAATAATGATAATAATAATAATAATAATAATAATAATAATAATAATAATAATAATAATAATAATAATAATATTAATAATAATAATAATAATAATAATAATAATAAGAGTTTGTAATACTAGCTACAAAAATAATAATAATAATAATAATAATAATAATAATAATAATAATAATAATAATAATAAAAAATAATAATAATAATAATAATAATAATAATAATAAAATAATAATAATAAAAATATTGATAATAATAATAATAATAATAATAATAATAATAATAATAATATAATAATAATAATAATAATAATTATAATAATAATAATAATAATAATAATAATAATAATAATAATAATAATAATAATAATAATAATAATAATAATAATAATAATAATAATGATAATAATAATAATAATAATAATAATAATATTATGTATAATAATAATAATAATAATAATAATAATAATAATAATAATAATAATAATAATAATAATAATAATAATAATAATAATAATAATAATAATAATAATAATAATAATAATAATAATATTAATAATAATAATAATAATAATAATAATAATAATAATAATAATAATAATAATAATAATAATAATAATAATAATAAAATAATAAAAGTTTGTACTATACTGCGTATGTCATAAACCAAAGAAACATGCAAATAGCACAATTTATAGTAAGATAATACATTCAATAACAATTACAGTAGTAACTAGACTCTTACCACAAGTATGTTCTTACTCCCAAGTTTCGGCCACATCAGGGATGTTACTCTCACAGAAGGTGCTGGAAATTTCTGAATTATTAACGGTATACATTGTATAATATTTGTTACCTCACAATATTAAATTTATTTACGAACCTCTTAGCATGTGTTGAGGAGATAATTTATTATTATTATTCGTGTTATTATTATTATTTTTTATTTCTAGTGTTTGATAACGACAAAAATAACTAAAAACTTTTAAAAATGTCAATATAAAAGTTATGAAGTCTGTGCTCTTATATATATATATATGCAGCCATATGTAACATATGCTATGTAACAACATATGCTAGTATATATAACTGCTCTATATATATGCTACTATACTATATATATATATAACAATAATATATATATATATAACATATATATATATATTTGCTGCTCTTAGAACTTCCTCTCTTTCAACTCCTCATTTATATATATCAGAACATTCTATGAGGCTATTAAACTCGAGAAAATGTTAAGATATAATTTTACATGTTATGAATATTAAATCTAGGTGACCTCCATATCTTTATTCAGTGTCATTTCACAGATTATTTTTAACAGGTCAAATCATTACCTGAGGAATTTCTAATATAACTGTGCATTAAACTTTTAGTTTAAATGACATTAAGGAAAATAATATATTAATGAAATCGTGCCGGACATCATAAATAAAAATTTGTGGTAAATATTTAAATTTTTTGAAAAACATCTGAACAAAACCATTAAGATGAAAAGAAGTTAATGAAAATAATTTGGAAAAAGCACCGCAATTTTCCCTCAAGCCGAGATAAACTCTATTAAAGACACAAGTAAAAAAATAATAATTATTTTCCTGGAGTCTGAAGTCGTTTGAAAGAAAAATTAATAATTTTGAAATAAAAATACTCTATTTTTATTTTCTATAAAATGAAATAATTAAAATTAAATTAACCATATTTATATTAAGTTATAAAATATTTATATTTATTTTAATATACATTTCATTTTTTTAAAATAAATATTAAATTATAATCATGGTTGCAAGGCATTTTAGGGTATTATTATTATTATTATATATATATATATATATATAATAATAATAATATGTATATATATATATATATATATATATATATATATATATATATATATATATATATATATAACTTTCTGTAATATATATATATATATAACAAATATAATATATATATACAATATATATATATAACAACAATAATAGTAATAATAATAGCAACAATGTATATATATATAATATATATATATATATATATATATATATATATGCTCTAATAATATATATATATATGTATATAGGTATATATGTGTTTATAATTAAAAAATATAATAATAATATATTTATATGATATATAAATATATATATATATATATATATATATTATTATTATTATTATATATATATATATACTATATATCTGATATATAATGCTTTGACCTGTAAAAAGAAATGAATGATATAATTAAATTTTCAGTTATTATTTATTAATTTAAACATTAAAAACGCTCTCATGCACTCTAATTATGATTTAATATTTTGATTTTTGGGATTTTAAAACACATTTTTATTATTATTATTATTATTGTATATTATTATGTATTATTGTGTGTAATATTATTATTATTATTATTATATTGTGTGTGTGTGTGTGTGTGTGTGTGTGTGTGTGTGTGTGTGTGTGTGTGTGTGTGTGTTATTTACAAACTCTATGTCAGCTTTTGTTTTTATATAAGTTTTACTTTTAACTTCTAATTCTCTAAATATTTTTTTCTGATTTTCATTTAATTTTCTTAATACTAGTCTAGAAAATAGTTTACAAAGAAAATAAGAGGCATATTTAAATTTATTAGTTTCTGACCGGTTTCGTCCGTAAACTTCGGACATCTTCAGAGTTTCGATTCTAACATTTGAATAAATTATAATACAAGATTTACAAAATTAAAATTACAAATTAGATTTTAGATTTTAACATTTCATATTATATTTAATTTAAGTGACAATACGTTAAACTTTATGTTAATGTCTGGTTTTAAATGTTTTATGTAGTAAGCCTCAGCTATTTTCAGTTTTTGAGCTTCGCATGAGGAGTGCAAAATTTTGAATGACTGTGAGATATCAGGTATAGTTGTTTTGTTATGTTCCGTGAATAAATGTTCGTATATTTTACTGGGTTTAAAGCGGTGCTGGTATGCCCTATCTGTTAATCTATTAGTCGTGTAACCAATATACGTCGACGTACAGTCAGACTCGGGACATGCGAATTGGTACACGACATGGTGATTAACTGAAAGGGTATCCTTAGTAGAGAAGCAGGAAGAAAGTTTTCTTGTTTTGTGGTATAGTTTAACTGTGATTTTTGTGTTGCTTGTAGATTTAATGTGAGTGTTAATAATGCCGCGTAGGCATTTTTCCTCTTTATCAAAGTCTTTTGCATTTGAAGTTTTAAAATAAAATTTAATGCTTTCAGAGATATTATTCGTATTGTCCTGTTTTTTATAGAGTTTGTTGATCGTTTTGTTTATTATTTTCTCCGTTAAATTTAAAGGGTGGTTACAGTTGATCAGGTTCTGTTTAAATATTTAGAGAATTAGAAGTTAAAAGTAAAACTTATATTATTATTATTATTATTATTATTATTATTATTATTATTATTATTATTAATGTGTGTGTGTGTAAGAGTGTGTGTGTGTATTATTATTATTATTATTTAGATAAATTTTATATAATAATAATAATATTATTATTATTATTATTATTATTATTATTATTATTATTATTATTATTATTATTATTATTATTATTTATTATTATTATTATTATTATTATTATTATTATATATATATATATATATATATATATATATATATATATATATATATATATATATATATATATATATATATATATATATATATATATATATCTATATATATATTACATTATTATTTTTATTATTATTATTATTATTATTATTATTATTAATAATGTGTGTGTGTGTGTGTGTGTGTGTGTATTATTATTATTATTATTATTATTATTATTATTATTATTATTATTGTGTGTGTGTGTGTGTGTGTGTGTGTGTGTTATTATTATTATTATTATTATTATATTATTATTATTATTATTATTATTATTATTATTATTATTATTATTATTATTATTATTATTATTATTATTATTATTATTATTATTATTATTATTATTATTATTATTGTGTGTGTGTGTGTGTGTGTGTATTATTATTATTATTATTATTATTATTATTATTATTATTATTATTATTATTATTATTATTATTACTTCTACTTTTATGATTTATATATTTCTATCATTTATTATTACTTATGGTACACAAAATTGCTACAATTTTCTCATGTTCTTTTTCAAGGGAGTGAAATAAAACAATAAGTAAACAGCAGTGTCTTAAATTGAAAGATTCCCTTGGGAAACGCTACTATTTATAATTCTTTTCATTTTATTATTATTATTATTATTATTATTATTATTATTATTATTATTATTATTATTATTATTATTATTATTATTATTATTATTATTATTATTATTATTATTATTATTATTATTATTATTATTATTATTATTATTATTATTATTATTATTATTATTATTATTATTATTATTATTATTAATTATTAATATTTTATTATTATTATTATTATAATTATTATTATTATTATTATTATTATTATTATTATTATTATTATTATTATTATTATTATTATTATTATTATTATTCGTATTATTATTATTATTATTATTATTATTATTATTATTATCATTATTATTATTATTGTGTGTGTGTGTGTGTGTATTATTATTATTATTATTATTATTATTGTGTGTGTGTGTGTGTGTGTATTATTATTATTATTTTTATTATTATTATGATTTTTTTCCTTATCATTATAATTACAAATAATATTATTATTATTATTAATAATCTTATTACTAATATTATTATTATTATTATTATTATTATTATTATTATTATTATTATTATTATTATTATTATTATTATTATTATTATTATTATTATTATTATTATTATTTTGTGTGTGTGTGTGTAGTGTGTGTGAATATAAGAATGATCTTGCAGAAGCTTAGATATAATGAACACCAGTGGTCTATATGCGTTGATTTGAAGATGGTCAACATCTTACTTGGGCAGCAAAGCGGATATACTAAGTACCCTTGTTTCATATGCTTGTGGGATAGTAGGGCTAAAGAAGACCACTGGGAAAAAGTTGTATGGCCTGCTAGGGAAAATATGACTGTAGGTGCATCAAATATCATTAACGAACCACTGGTTGACAGGGGAAAAATTATTTTCCCACCACTCCACATCAAACTAGGACTGATGAAGCAATTTGTTAGGGCCCTAGACAAAGATGGTGAATGTTTCAAATATATTTGCAGATTTTTTCCAGGGTTGAGTATGGAGAAACTCAAAGCTGGAATCTTTAGCGGCCCTCAAATTCGCCAAATCATCAAGGATGACAATTTCATAAATTCCATGACTGATATTGAAGCATCTGCCTGGAAAAGTTTTGTCTTGGTTGTTCAGAACTTTTTGGGCAACCATAAATCTGCCAACTATGTAGAACTCGTACAGAAAATGCTTTCAGACTTCAAAAATTTGAATGCTAATATGAGCATAAAAGTTCACTTTCTACATAGTCACTTAGATCGGTTTCCGGATAATCTAGGATGTTATAGTGAGGAACAAGGGGAGAGGTTCCATCAAGATATCAAGGTGATGGAAGAAAGATACCAAGGAAGATGGGATACACACATGATGGCAGACTATTGTTGGAGCCTTCAACGTGATTGTCCACATTCTGCACACAGAAGACAATCATATAGACAGCGATTTGTAATGCATTAATTGTGATTTCATTGTACTGAATTGAATGTTTTGACCTATTAGCATTTTATGTACTTACTCATTAACAATTTGATATATATCTTTCGTGTTTTTTTTTGTGAATTACGTTACAACCTAACATAAATTGTTGTTATTAATGTATTTTTGTGACCACCCTGTATCTCAAAAACTAGAGCCAATCTAGGAAAACGGAGGTCATATTCGGAATCAGGGCAACAAGTTACCTATAAAATGACCTTCAAATGTTTTGCCGCAAAATCTTTGTTGGCCAGTGTTATTATTGTGTGTATTATTATTATTATTGTGTTATGTTTCTGTGTGTGTGTGTGTATTATAAGTATTGTGTGTGTGTGTGTGTGTATTATTATTATTTTTATTATCAATGTCATTATGTTTTAAAATTAATACTTTTATTGACATTACTATTATAGTTTGAATTGGTACTTTTATTATAAATATTATTATTATTATTATTATTAATGTGGTTCTCATTATTATTGTGTGTTTTATTATTATTATTATTATTATTGTTATTATTATTATTATTATTATTATTATTATTATTATTATTATTATTATTATTATTATTATTATTATTATTATTATTATTATTATTATTATTATTATTATTATTATTATTATTATTATTATTATTATTATTATTATTATTACTATTATTATTATTATTATTATTATTATTATTATTATTATTATTAATTATTATTATTATTATTATTATTATTATTATTATTATTATTATTATTATTATTATTATTATTATTATTATTGTTATTAACTGATTCAATTTTTTTGATTCTGAAATAAAACTTGTGATTTTTTGGAGTGTGGATCGTAGAGCGTTTTCAATGTGCGGTTATGGTCCAAGATTTCACATGAAACTTTATATATTTCACTTGGTTTGGTATCCCTCCACTACAGTATTTGTAATATTTTAACCCTTTATAGTTTATAGAGATTTCATGTCCTGACCCTAGGTAGCAATTCCCTAGAGATTTTTCAATCCTGAAATAGGGCTATGCCTGTGTAGGTCCGATTTTTTAATATTAAATAATATATTCTTTAGAGAGTATACAAATATATTCAGTTTATACTTGTTAAATCTATGTATAGAAGTACGTGTATATCTGTTTACAGTAAATTTAAATATCAAGTTACGCATCTCAAATTTATGATTCGTTGAAGCATATATGACGTCAGTGACACATACATTTGTGTGTCTTAGTTATGGGGCAAGCTTTAAAACATTTAATAAAGTCTTATTGGATTTTTCACATTTTCTACCAATCAATTATTTTTAAAAACGACTGATGGTCATCTTCATTCCTAAATAGCATAAAGAAGGAAAATATTGAGAGAATCTGAACGTTACTGACACCCAAATAAACTTCATATTTTTATTTTTATACTTTTATCAAAAACTTTTTGACTATCAAAATTTTTTTTGAGGTTTTGACAATCAAAATATTTTTAAACATATTTTAGTTTTTTTTCCTATGCTATAAAGCGAGTTAATTTTTTTGTCCATTCCAATTCTGTTTCTGGGTTCATTATTTTAAAATACTTGGCTCCGGCTCCGGCTCCGGCTCCGGCTCCGGCTCCGGCTCCGGCTCCGGCTCCGGCTCCGGCTCCGGCTTCGGCTTCGGTTCTGCCGTATTAAAATGTCATTGTATTGTAAATAATTTTTTTGTTCATATTCCGGTTTTGGTCCGAGTCCCCCGCCCAAAATAAATATTTATGCACCGAAATCCACAGCTCCAACCAAAATCTATTTTTTTATTATTTAGTAAATTATTTCATAAAACATCATTTTAACTGATCCTACTGAAGCTTTTTGGAGTCAAAATTATATATTCTTTTAAAATATTTCTGCTACCAAAAATTTCACATAGAAGCTACGGTATAAAAAACAGATTATATCATCTTTAATTTTAAATATTTGGTAATTTTGAACCCAGTTTATTTCCTCATTTGATATTGTCTTATTTTCTTTGTTATTGTTATTTTGTTTGTTTAAAGATTCTGTAATGACATTTCCAGCTGTTATAAAGGACTGTGAAGTTATTCTTTGATAAATAGGAAAAATGCCTTTACTGTCCACAAGCAAATTCTTGTTTTCTGCGATATTTAAACAGCGTACAATTGAGAAATGATCAAAATATACTTGTGTCCACCTTAATTCTATAAAATGAGTGAATTTTTGCATCATTTAACAAAAAAGAAATAGTTTATTACTCAATGATGGGTTGTTAAACACAGATTTTGCAAACTTTCATTTCTGTTGTTTCACTTTCTAATCGTGATAATTCTTTATCTGAAATCTTCTGAAGAAAAGTTAAGACTTCCTTTCAGTCTTGTTTAGAATTATTTACATAGAGTTTTATCATGATACTCTTTGCACACTCATATAACAAATACATACAATGTGAGTTCTTTAATATATTATATTCAGTTCTATTTAGTGTCTTTCAGTACATTATATTTTCTTATGTATTTTAGTATTTTTTTTCTCATATGTTGTAATTTGGATACTTTTTTTTATGTTAAATTCATTTTAGAAACCTTGCAGTTTCAAACCTGAATAATTTTTTTTTCAATATTTAAGATAAATGACTGTATTCTCAATTTAATTCAACAAAAGTATCTGTTTAATAAAATTCATGTCAATTTGTAGAATTTGCCTTGCACGAGCTCATGAGAAAAATGAAACTAATTTCAATGATAATTCCGTGTTATTAGTTTACTCTGTATCTACACCATACCCATTTACCCAACCATAGGCATAACAAATGGTGACTAGGGGTACGGTCCCTCATTTCCAACTTTCCCCAAAGAACTTTGTTTAGTCACAATAAATAATCATAACTAACTGAAATTCTTAGATAAAAGGGCCGTTCACCCCACTCTACCCCCATGCTACACCCACCCAATCCCCGCCCTATCCCAACTGCACCCCAGCAACATTCCTTAATATAGTTGCCCAAGTTTCTATAATAGATATTATAATTCAAACAGTAGTGTGAGTGAACAGCTTGGTGACAGAGTTGGGTTCGACCCCTCACGTAGACCATAGGAATCGACTTCGTAGAGACGTCTACTCTTTAATTGGATAATGCCAGTGAGGAACAAGATTAATAAAAAAAATACTGTAAAAATATCACTTATGTTATATGTTTAACTCGAGATTTGTGATGTGTTGTTGAGCATAAGCAAACACTCTCGGGTATTATTGTTCATATATATATATATATATATATATATATATATATACTATATATATATATATATATATATATATATACCATACTACCATATCTTCTTTGATATATATATATATATATAAATGGATAATAAAAATGTTAAACAACAGCTTTAAATTTTTATTTCGCAACTTCTTTAATTAACATCTGATTTTGTATAATTAAAATGTCATATTTAAAACATTATTATCCATTGTTATTATATATATATAAGATATATATATATATATATATATATATATATATAGCACATATATATATATATATGTATATATATATATATATATATAAACACTTTAATCACAAATGTTATACATGCCTACTATATATATGGTTACAGTATCTTTAATAAGCATAATATATTTAATAATAAAATAATAATATATGTAATAATAATAATAATAATATAATATATATAATACTAATGCAATATATAATAATAATATAATAATAATAATATGTATATAATAATAATGTATATCTTCATAATAATGTATATGGAAGTATATGGCAATAATATATATGTATATATATAATATATATATATAATATATATAATAATAATAATAATAATATATATATAATAATATTAATAATAATATAATAATAATAAATATAAATATATATATGGAAATGTATGTATAGCCAATAATAATATAATAGCCAACTAATATGCTATCAACAATACAATAACTCTTCAACTAACTGCTAATAATAGTAATAATAATAATATATATGCCAATAATAATAACAATATATATAATAATAATATATTATATGTATATATATATATGTAATATATATGTGATAGAAATTGTATAATGTACATGTATCTAATAAAATGGTTTGTAAGATGCAATATCAACTAATAAATAATAATAACATATAATAATATATGTATAATATATAATAATATATATAATAATATATATTATAATATATATATGTATGTATGCATATATATTTATATATATATGTATGTAATATATATATATATAATAATAATAATAACTAATAATATATAATATATATATATAATATGTATATATATATATGTAATATCATATATAATAATAATATAATATATATAATATGTAATATGTAATAATAATAATATGTTTACTATATATATAATATATATCTTTAACAATAATGTATATATATCATAACAACAATATTAACCATCATAATGTATATATGTAATAATAATAATATTATTAATAATAATAAGATAATATATGTAATAATAATAACTAATAATAATAATATATATTGTTATATATAACTCTGCATAACCAACAATATATATTATAACATATATATATATTTATATAACATATATACTATATATATATAATCAAAATATATGTCTAACACAGCCTAAGTGATGCATTAACTCATATATATTTTCCACTATATATATAATACCAACCATATACCACCAACATATAACATATATACATTATATATAACCATATACAAAATGTTGATACTCACCATATGGATTTGAATGTTCCTCAACAAGATCAACTATGTTCAAACAGTAGCAGCAGTCAACAGTAGCAGAGTTGGATGGACCTCCACGCGGATGCAGATCTGGTTTGTGGACGTCCACTCTACCCAAGTAGTGAGTAATGCCAGTGTTTTGGAAGTGTATAAAATATTTAGAAATATGCCTTTGTTAGTATTGCTCGAGCAGTTTGGATGCAGGCTTGGAGCATGCAGCCTTTCTCTGAACCATTCACCATATCAACACCACTATACATATACCATGTTTCTCTCTATCTACTACCACTATATATATATATATATATTTTCTTTATATATCTTATCTTTATATATATATATATATATAACCTTATATATATATATATAAATGGATAATTATAAGCGCGGACCAACAGCTTTAAATTTTTATTTCGCAGGTTCTTTAAACAAGATCTCAATTTTTATAATTAGCATGTCTATTTATGATAATTATTTATTATATATATATGGGTATATATATATATATATCTATATATACTCTTTTTATATATATATATATATAACATATATATATATATATACTCTTCCAATAATAACGCTACTCTCTACGTATATGTATATAGAACTTATACTTTACAGTGTTTATCATAAACACATATATATATATATATATGTATATGTATATATAAATATAATTATTATTATTATGTATAATAATAATAATATAATAATAATAATAATATATGTATATATATGTATATAATACTTTATATATATATGTATAATAACATATATAATATAATATAATAATAATATAATAATAATAATATATATATAATAATATCGATATATATATATATATATAATAATAATATATAATATATATATATA
>JABUQX010145454.1:15000-19894 GCA_015478945.1 Trachelipus rathkii
GTTGCCTAATATGAGCAGAATTTAAATAAGTTTTATCAATAGATTGAGGAAAGGGAAGCAATTGTAATTAAACATTACTTCTAACGTAGCTAAACGTTATTTATTAGAAATTTTTTTACTTGATAATGTATGTGCTTGGTGATGGACCTTTCATACATCCTGCGATGTTTTTTTTGAGCTTTGTTTTGATGACTCTTTGTAGTATGTGCTTTGTCTTATTATTGAGAAATAGACGAATTTATATATATATATATATATATATATATATATAATATATATATATCTATATATATATATGTAGATAGATATATACTATCTTATATACCTCTTTACTATATATATATATATATATATACTAAAATTATATTTTTTTTTTTGATGGAAGAAAGGTTGGTGATAAGCGTTTCTGAATATTGTTATTATTAATGTTTGTCTGTTGCCATTAATGCTCATTGACAATTTTTATACTGGAAAAGCGACATTTATACTCGTGTGCAATGTTCTAAAATAAGTTGATAAATATTTGCATATATGATAAGAGAACATTGGCAAAGTCTTTAGTATAAAATGCTGTGTATGACTTCATTGTTTGAATCAGATATGCCATGTGATAAAAAAGCTGAAATAGGTAAGAAGAATATTACTGAAATACGTCTATGCGGAATTAGGTTGGCAATTCTTTATCGCGCTGTGTATTTTTTTAATGCTCAATATATGTTTCATTTAATTCTGTCTCAATGGCATGGGTAAAAATGCTTTGCCATATGATAAAAAAGGCTGAAATAGGTAAGAAGAGTATTGCTGAAATGTATATAACGGAATTTAGAGGTTGGCAATTGCTTATTATTGTGTGTTTTTAGTTTAAATAATATATTTTAATTAATTTATAAGGGCATGAGTAAAATGCTTTGCTGATGTATGTTTACACTAGGATTATGAGTATAAAATAATACTAGTGTTCGTAATTGTTTGCAAAGAAAGGATTAATAGGAGAAGATTCATAGAATTTACTTATTGTATATTATAGTACATTGTAGTATATAATAGTATAGTATATTAAAGTTTAAATGGTGGTGGAGAAAGTGCTTAGTTGAATATTGTTTTGCGATTACAAAAATTTTATTACCTAAAATTTCAAATGAGGTGACAAAGAGAAAGAGAATGAAAGGTAGTGAATGATGAAATTGTATAAGTGAAATATAATGACTAGTGAAGCAGTTATACAGTGAAATTGTGATATACATATTGTGGTTGTCAATAAGAAGTTGTTGCACATAATAGACATTTACTGAAAAGTATTTAACAATGATTATTGAATAATTATATATAATATACTTTTGCATCTTAGGTTATGAATATTTTTTTCCATTGATGTCATAATACTAGCTTGAAATATATAATATTTTGTAGTAATTATACTATACTATACACTATCTTACAGTTTTACAGGAGCTTAAAGGTTTATTATATATATATATGTATATAATATATATATATATATATATATATATATATATATATATATATATATATATATATATATATATATATATATATATATATATATATATAATATAATAAATATAAAGATGAACATTTTAAAAAATAATAAAACTATATATATGTAAATATACAGTTAAAGAGATAAATAATAACATATATGCTTTATATATATATATATAATAATAACCTTTGTATATATATATATATATAATATATATATATATGTATATAATAATAATAATGTATATATATGTATGTATATGTATATTATATATATATATAATAATAATAATATATATAATATATATATATATATATATATATGTAATAACTGTAATAATAAGCTTGCACATAACGACAATGATGTTTATTTATATAATATTAATATATGACACTAAAAATACATTTATAAAAATACATATAACATTTATATGTATATATATATAATAATAATATATATATAATATATATATATCGAAATAGATGTAAAGATGGTTGTATGAAAAGATATTAAGGCGATTGTTGGTGTGAAGTATCGGTTAGGAAGATAAAAACATGGATGGACGCATTGTCTGTGTGTATGATTGGGCTTTAGGGGCAACGTTTATAAAAGTACATAGACGAGTTTATTGTAATATAATAGCATATATATATATATATATATGTATCTTCTGCATGCTGTATGCTTCAACTAATATGTATATGTAACATGTATATATATGTATATATATAATATATATAATAATAATATATACAATAATAATATATATATATCTAATAATAATAATATATATAATAATAATATATAATATATAATATAATATATATAATATAATAATAATAATAATATGTAATAATAATAATAATAATAACCAATATTAATAACTGCTATCTTTATATATATATACATATATAATAATATATAATAACTCAATAATAACATATATATATATATATACTCTCTTATATATATATATATATATATATATATACTATATATATATATATTCACGATTGGAGGCTTATGTGAACACTTGGTTTGGCTATTAAGACAGTTAATGAAAAACTCTAAATCAATTCAGAAGCTTATCTTAAATATACATGAATGAATATATATATATATATATATATATATATATATATATATATATATATATATATATATATATATATATATATATATATATATAAATATATATATATATATATATATATATATAAATACACATATATATACTCTATCTTCTATCTCTCTCATATATATATTACTTCTATATATATATATATATATATATATATATATATATATATATATATATTTATAAATTTCATTTAATGAAATGAATTTCTGATGCAATTTGGGCTCAGTGCAAGTGTCTTAATGGCCATGTATATATATATATATATATATATATATATATATATATATATATATATATATCTATATATATATATATATATATAAAACATATAGACTTATCTGCTCTATATATATATATATATATCATAGATTAAATTTATATGAGCAATTCTCCATTTTTCATATTATTTTTAAAATTAAAAATAAATAACATATCAAACACATGTATATATATATATATATATATATATATATATATATATATATACTATATATATATATATATTTATGTAATATATAATAATATATATATATATTATATATATATCTTATATATATATCTATATATGTATATATAAATAGCTATATAATAATATATATATATATATATATATATATATATATATATATATATATATATATATAATATGTATAATAATATATCTTTATATATATATATATATATATATAATATGTATATATATATAATAATAATAATAATAATAATATATATATATATAATATATAATAATATACTATATATATATATATGTAATATATATATATACCATATAAAATATAATAATATAAATCTCTTGTCATACTTTTATCTCATATCTTTTGTTATTTGTTTAATAATAAACAGCCAATATTAAGAGGCTCAATGTATGATGTGATTAAAATAATAATAATAATAATAATAATAATAATAATAATAATAATAATAATAATAATAATAATAATAATAATAATAATAATAATAATAATAATAATAATAATAAAAATAAAGCTGTAACATATCATCATAATATAAAGATGTTAATTGGAAAAGCAAATAATAATAATAATAATAATAATAATAATAATAGTAATAATAATAATAATAATAATAACTTAATGTAATATTAATAATAATACAATAATAGTAATAAATAATAATAATATTAAGTAATAATAATAATAATAATAATAATAATAAAGTGAAAATAATAATAATAATAATAATAATAATAATAATAATAATAATAATAATAATAATAATAATAATAATAATAATAATTAATTTTGAGATGCATTTTATATCTGATAAATTATTTATATTAATTCTAATTTAGTATGGCTCTTTAATTTTCTTTCTTTTTTTTTCTTTATTTTTTTTTTTGAGAATTTAAAAACAAATAGTCTAAATTATATTACTAATAATTCAAATGAAAATCTCAAATTTTTGAACTATTTTTATGAAGTTTTAGTGCGAAATTTATGATAATTTTTAACAAGACCTAAATTATATTTAAAAGGTATAAGTGATGGATCTCTTTTTGGAAATATCACAAAATATGCCCATGCTTATATATATATTTTCTTATATATATATATATATACTTTGCAAATACTTACTTTACTCTTACTTATATATATATATATACACTTCTCTCTCTCTCTATACATATACCTATATATATATATATATATATACTATTCTATATATATATATATATAGGATGTTGCCTGCGCCTCTCAAGTGTGATTGACTCCAGGGCGAAAATCAATAATTAATGTATCGTTATTTTAATTATTTTGGGTAAATAGATGAGATTTTGGCATTAACCTAACCTAACTTAACCCTAACCTAACCTAACATGACTAACCTAACTAACCCCTAACCAAACAGCTAAAGGTTATTTATTCATGTGTTAAACGGGTCAAGCCATAAATGTCCATATATATATATATATATATATATAATATATTATATATAATATATATATATATATAATAATATATATATATGTATAACATATATATTCTCTCATATATATATATAACATAATGTATCTTATATATATACATATATAATAATATATATATAACTATAATATATATATATACTTCTTATATATATATATATATATATATATATAATAACCAACCATATATAAATATATATATAACATAATAATATATGTAATATAATAATAATAATAACATATATATATATATATATGTATGTTACATGTATATATACCTCCT
>JABUQX010145455.1:0-7500 GCA_015478945.1 Trachelipus rathkii
CAAGGTTCTAACCCATTCAAAAGCAATCTTAAGGTTCTCAAGCAAATATTACATCTTTTTTGGTGTAAATGCTGCCGCTTCCAATATATATATATATATATATATATATATATATATATATATATATATATATATATATATATATATATATATATATATATATATATATATATAGCTTTTAGATCTGTTCTCTAATTTTCAGTTTGTTGACCATCACCTCTTTTCCTCTAAACCAGATCTCTTATTCTTAACCGAAACATAAATTTTTTAGCGTTTTGATGGCAAACTATACTCTGCTCCCTTTTGCTGTTTCTATTCTCAATTTTCGCTCAATGGCTGCTGTTGTGCTTGTAAGTGCAACAAAATTGTTTGTTTTCTCGGGGTTTTGATTTGGAGACCTCCGAATCTTCTGCAATATGGCTCAAGCTCTCCTGCAAAATTCATCTGTTCTGTATATCTGTCTTCAAACTGAAATGACTATTCTAAATTCTTTAAATATCTAGACTTTAAAAATAGAGCACACTCTTTCTTCTTCTTCTTCTTTTCCTTTTCTGTGAAATCGTATTCTTGGACATTTTAACTTTCACCATCGTTAGTAACTTCAAGATACAGCTGGTGAACTTGACACTATTTCTCTGCTCCAGAAGAACCTAGAAAAGTTGTTGCCACTACTTGCTCGTGTTATTGATCGCCTTGGAGATGAATTCAACATTATAGATTTTTTCATAACTTTCATTATTTCTCCTTATTCTGTTAAACTCCTCCTCCTCCTCCTCCTCCTCCTCCTCCTCCTCTCTCTCTCTCTCTCCCTCTCTCTCTCTCTCTCTCTCTCTCTCTCTCTATATATATATATATATATATATATATATATATATATAATATATATATAATATATATATATATATATATATATATATATATATACTATATATATATATATAGATAGATATATAGAGGATATAAATAGATATAAATCATTGACCTCCTCCTCCTCCTCCTCCTCCTCTGGGTTCCTCTGATCGTCAGTTTGGCTTTCAAAAGAAACGCTCTACAGGCGACCTTCGTTCCCTTTTCTCTGAGTTTTGGTCCTCAGCTGTTCGGTATTTCGATTAATCTTTTCCTCTGGCGATGGACATATCGAAAGCATTCGGTAGAGTCTGGCACAAAATTCCTCCTTCAGGATTTTTTCTTCTCGCTGTCACCACTCTGATTTCCTCTCCGGCTTTTCTATAGCAGCAGTTGTAGACGGCACACCGTTCATCCTTCAAATCTATAAATAGTGGTGTTCCACGGGGGTTCTGCCATATCTCCAACTCTTTTTCTATTTTTCCTGAATGACATTCTCCCTATTATTTCTTCACATATCCATTCCTATACCGACTACTTTACCCTTCGTTACTACTTTAAATTGAAAGATGTCCGACCCAACAGCAAGTGCTTTACCCTAGGTGGGCAGCCTTTGAACAACTATACTCTGCCCTTTCTCGAATTTCTGTTTAGGGCATTGAGAACAAGGTTGCTCTTAATGCCTCAAGACGTCAGTTCCTTCATCATAATACTCTACATAATCTTCCACATACCTAAAACATCGAAAGCAACAACTCAAATCTTCTTCTGTCCTTTAATATTCTTGATGTTCTTTTTTTTCATGAACTTAATTGGAAGGATCACATTCTCTCTCTCTCTCTCTCTCTCTCTCTCTCTCTCTCTCTCTCTCTCTCTCTCTCTCTCTCTCTCTCTCTCTCTCTCTCTCTCAGGATCACATTACTTTTCTTTCTAAACAACCTTCGAAGAGGTTGGGTATTCTGGGGTTCATTCGGAATTCGTTCACGCCACCCCAGTTGCTTGCTGTTTATGGGTGTGTCGTTAGCCCCTGTATGGAGTATGCCCCACCCACCTGGGATGGTTCCATTCACACAGCTCTCCTTAAAAAGGTGGAGTAAAGATCAACTCTCCTGCTTTCACTAACTCTCTCGAGTGTTTTTCTCTGTCCTTCGAAATGTTGAAATGTTACGTCACTTTCTTTATTTTATCGCAATTACAACGGAAATTGCTCTTCAAAACTCTCTCTCTCTCTCTCTCTCTCTCTCTCTCTCTCTCTCTCTCTCTCTCTCTCTCTCTCTCTCTCTCTCTCTCTCTCTCTCTCTCTCTCTCTTTGTTACAACGGTCATTGCTCTTCATAATTCTGCAGTCACATTCTCCTTCCATTGAGGAGGCTTCATGCAACACGCCTTTCTACATAGACTCTGTCAACCACATTGACCCCAGACTTAACCGCTATGCTCAATCTTATATGCACTCCATTGGTAAAATCTGGCACAAACTTACTTTATCATTTCCCAACTACATATGAATTGCACACTGTAAACTCCGTGTATGGGGGGGGGGGGCGTATCGTCCTTTGAATTGAACCTGGCTTGGGAATTTCCGCTAACTCTAATGGGATTTGGTAGGGCTTCGGTCATTGCCCACCAGAGGACAAATAATATATATATATATATATATATATATATATATATATATATATATATATATATATATATATATATATATATATATATATATATATATATATATATATATATATATATATATATATATATATATATATAGATAAATAAATATGCGCGTGAAAAGTTTTTTAGTTAATTACAATTCTTTTTACATATTTCTGATTAATTTAGCTTTTAATATGTCTTAATTTATTATTATTATTATTATTATTATTATTATTATTATTATTATTATTATTATTATTATTATTATTATTATTATTATTATTATTATTATTATTATTATTATTATTATTATTATTATTATCATTATTATTATTGTGTGTTTTACGAATTCAGTTTGTCGTTAATTTATGTATATAATATTTTGTACGTGTGTGTGTGTATTATTATTATTATTATTATTATTATTATTATTATTATTATTATTATTATTATTATTATTATTATTATTATTATTATTATTATTATTATTATTATTATTATTATTATTATTATTATTATTATTATTATTATTATATACCTGGAATATATTGAGGAAAAACATGCTGACACTTAATTTCGCCTTCGATTGTGTCGTTGAACTGATAAGGAAATCCAACCTCGCAGACGTTCCTGAATTGATGGAAATTTTCACACATAATAGAGTCATTTATTTGACATAAATGAATCCAATCTGGAAAGACTTGGTTTTCTTCTATATTAAAGTCGTAAGCAATTATTGATAAGGAGAAGTTTGAGTTGTTTCTTCTTTCAAACGTGGAATTTGAGATGCTTATCTTGAATTTCAAGAGTTGCAGATTTTCTAAATTTACAAAATTAACGTTCGTGTTGTTTAGAACCAGATTGTTTAATTGTTGTTTTATGGTTATTTTGTCTTCAATTAAACTTGAATTTTTTGGAGGAAGAATTATGTCATCCCTTCCCATTATCTCCCATAATTGCACGTTGAGGATGACAGAATATTTTTGATTACCGTATAAGAATGTTTCTTCGTAACTTTTTAGTTTAAAGGTGTTGGCTATTAATACAGAATATATAGAATCAGAGAGCGAATTGGGATCAAAGTACACTTGATCACATGACTCAATAGTTAGTTGAGAGCCCAGTGCATTCTATCATAACCAATATCTCCTATTTACGAAGGGATTTAAGACCTGAAGATTGAAGGTCAGGATCACTAGCCCCTCGAACTGCTGTTCTTTCAATGAGTAAGAAATTACCTTGCTCCATCTATTGTAAGGAATAATGACTTAGCACTTATGCTATGGGAATATATATACACACCCTGAACTTCGTAAAATTGAATATTTATTGTTGTACCAATGACAGAAGTTTCATTCAATAAGGTCTGATTTCTAGTCCAATCATCATCATCATCGTCCATGATTTTGTAATCATAATCGTACAAATTTCTTGGTAAATATAAATCTTTATTAACCTTTCTAAAATGAATGTCTAAGGGGATATTCCTTTCACTAATAGCTGCCGGTAAAAAAATTATTTCTTCTACGTTGCTAATTTGTAATCTCTGAACTTCTTGATGTATACTTTGTGAACAAAAGATAATTACACTTTTTGGTTTAAATTTTATAGCTCTTAGAGTTCTGTTTCTCATGTCAAGTACCAAAATCTTCCCCTTCTGGAAGCAATCTGTGTGTCTTCCGCGCAGTAAATATGCTCTAATTATATATATATATATATATATATATATATATATATATATATATATATATACTATATCTATGTATATATAACCTTTATATATATATATATCTAAAACATATAGATATAAGCACTGTCCTTATATGATAAAAAAGGATGACGCATACCCTCTAATTTTATTTATACTACTAATAATTACTTTTTTGTGAAATATTTTTCTCCAAAGACAATGTTAACCCGTGGTGACTTGCCCACAAAGTATATATATATATATATATATATATATATATAAATATATATACCCTTATATATATATATATAATATATATATATATATATATATATATATATATATATATATATATATATATATATATATATATATATTATCTTCATCTTCATCATCTACCTTTTCTCCCCAAGACTGGGGGTAAGGTGCGTACATGCATCGG
This sequence comes from Trachelipus rathkii, assembly GCA_015478945.1. NCBI lineage: Eukaryota > Metazoa > Arthropoda > Malacostraca > Isopoda > Trachelipodidae > Trachelipus > Trachelipus rathkii. The sequence continues at coordinate 4,631 of JABUQX010145455.1, forward strand.
AAAAGAAAAGCAGTAGAAGAATATGACAAAAGTCGAAAAGAAAGCCCAGCCTTACCGCCCCCTCTGTACCATTAATTTGTAAGAACTCGTTGCAGTCAGAAAATCCACCCTAGAGCTTCACGGGACCGCGACGGATCCTCACTATGGTAAATCGTCAAGTGTAGGGTTCATCCCCTGGCCCAGGTGGGCCACAACCATACCCCCTCACAAAACCCCGCCATTCTCTCCTATCATGCACCTTTCTTCTCGCCTCTGCCAAACTCACATTTCTCTCCTGCAAACATTCCTTTACTGACTCAATCCACTTTTTCTTCGGTCTCCCAGCCGGTCGGTTCCCAACACACTCACCACTATACATCCGCTTAACCAACCGACTATCATTCATCCTTTCCACATGACCAAACCATCTCAACATACTTTCATTTATTCTCTCGTTTACCCCTTTCTTCACACCACACAACTCTCTAATACGTTCATTCCTCATTTTATCAATTCTTCTCACACCTAGCACGACCCTAAGATTGTCCATCTGAACACATTGAACTTTAGATCTATACTTCTTATTCCAGACCATAGTCTCACTACTATACAATAACACAGGTAACAACATACAGTCATGTAAGACCCTAGCGCACTCAAGACTTAGTCCCTTTACATTCACCAACGATTTAATTGCACCAGCCACCTTCCTGTTATTCCTACACAATTTTCCTACTAAACTCTGCATCCATCCGTTCCCTTCTCATCAACATATACCCTAAATATTTAGAAAACTCAGACACTTGTTCCAGCTGCTCACCACCTCTAACATAACACCACACTGAGGACTGTCCTCACACACAACCATAACCTTACTCTTATACATATATATATATATATATATATATATATATATATATATATATATATATATATATATATATATATATATATATATATATATATATATATATATATATATATATATATATATATAAATATATATATATATATATATATATACTAACTATATATATATATATATATATATATATAACCTTATATATATATATATATACATATATATATATATATACTATAATATATATATATATATATACTGTGGCGCCTGGGCAGGGGCTGCTAGCCCCGCGAGGGGTCATAAGCAGCCTCGGGAAGAAGCGCCACTTTTATCGTGGACAACGCTCACTCCTAACATCTAAGATTCATCATCTATCATGAAGGTGGTTATTTAAAACCTCACTTTCAGCCCCTCAAAGTGACCACCAGGTGACGTGCCACTAGGTGGCACAACGAAGGCGCCAGCAACCAGTAAGCCCAGCCCATCTGCTTTGCATATTTGTTCACCATGGTAAGACATCTTGTGATGGTTGACATTCCTTAAAGTGCTTCTCCTGAGTTTGTTTTACCACAATCGTTCAACGAGCGTTACATCAATCAACTGCTTATCTCCCACACTGGTCAACCGACCAGCCACTTGATCAACCGATCGACCAACAAGCAAACTGGTCAACCGACCAGCCATTCGATCAACCGAACAACCATCAAATCGCTCACTCTCTCTTCAACATCTAATAATACCCCTCTATTGATGGTGGTTATTCAACATCCTGTACCGCCTGTACCGTACTACTCACTGCAGGTGCGGACCAACTGCCAGTAAGAGTACAGAGTGGTCTGAAGGCTACTCCAGTGACGCAATGTGTGTGCACACCTGGCTCTCACCTGATAGCTACTCGCTCTACTAACTGACGTCTCCTTCCAGGTCCGGAGAGCGGAGTGTGCTCTCGGCATTGGTGGGAGTTCTGTGGCGTCTGGGGCAGGAGGCTGCCAGCCTGTGACTCTTAAGCAGCCTCGGGAAGAAACGCCACTTTATCGTGACAACGCTCACTCTCTTCAACATCTAATATTCTTCAATTGAAGGTGGTTATTCAACACCAGAACCTAACCCCTTCAATATATATATATATATATATATATATATATATATATATATATATATATATATATATATATATATATATATATATATATATATATATTGGGGATTACTGTTATTTGTACCGAGGTTCTACTGGGTAGAGTGTGAACGTTGAAGAATGGTAAATCTGCAGGTATAGATGAAATTACTGGGGAAATGATCAAGAACGGAGGTGAGATGGTGATTGATTGGATTTGGAAGTTGTGTAATAAAGCGTTTATAGAGGGGTATAGTTCCAAGGGATTGGAGGAGAGTGGTAATAGTACCCTTATATAAGGGTAAGGGAGAAAAGGGGAACTGTAGAAATTATAGGGGAATAAGTTTATTGAGTGTTGTAGGGGTATATGCTGGCATTTGGTCGAAAGAGTGCGTCAGGTGACTGAAGGACTGATTGGTGAAGAACAAAGGTGCGTTTAGGAGTGGTAGAGGATGTGGATCAAATCTTTACATTGAAACAAATGATTGAAAATGAAGGAGAAGATGAATAAATTGTATTTAGGTTTTATGGATTTGCAACAGGCGTATGATAGAGTTAATAGGGAAGCTTTATGGCAGGTATTAGTGATATATGGTGTTGGTGGTAGGCTTCTGAATGGAATCAAAAGTATGTATGACGATAGTGAAGCGTGTGTAAGAATAAATGGTGTCAATGGTGATTGGTTTAAGATTAATAGCGGAGTAAGACAGGGTTGTGTTATGTCTCCTTGGTTATTCAATTTGTATATGGATGGGGTTATGAAAGAATTCGAGGTGGGGATGGCAGGAAATGGTGTTAGAATGGTGGAGAATGGAGATAGTGGAGGGTGCCCTACCTATTATATACGGATGATTTGGTTTTGTTGTCTGGCGAATCTGAAGAGTTTGAGAGGATTGGAATAAGTTTGGAAGG
>JABUQX010145455.1:15000-25843 GCA_015478945.1 Trachelipus rathkii
ATATACAGTACAGTAGTTTTGAATTTGTTCTTGGAACAAACTTAAAAAAAAAAATCGGGTAAATTTTTAAAATTATTAAAATTATCTAAGTAAAAGATGTCTCGCCAATCTAAAAATTTGATGCAGATCGGATAAGTAGAAAAAAATGCATATCGATATTTCACTTTCATAAAAAAAATATTTTTTTGAAAAAGTGAAATATTGATATAAATTTTTTTGTTAGTAATACTCCATAAAAGGGCGGACTAGATCATTGTGTTGCTGGAATAACTGAGAAGAGGAAACAATCTTACAGTGTAAGTAGAACACCAAGCCTCTATGAGGTCGCCCTAGGAGGCGTAATGAAGTGAGGTTTCCACCACATTTTTTAGTTAATGTTAAGATCAAGGATGTTTATATTGTCAGCAGGAGAGACCAAAGAACCACTAATAGAAATCGAAAAGTTAGGTGTCTTTGAGAGGGAGATTAGGGGAATTTAGGTTTATATAAAAGAGTTGAGTTTCACAAAGATGAGACTACCGCAATGATAAATTGTATTCAAATTTGGAAAACAGGACACTTCAGATGAAAAAGAAGGAGCATATTTGTTATGAACTGAAGCGTAGAGTGTCCAGTCATCTTTATTTGAATGGATAGAGTTAAACGAGAAACTCTGAATATTGTAAATGAAAAGTAAGAATAAAGTAGGAGATAAGAGAAAAAACCTTGAGAACACCACTAATTAATAATGGAAGAACTTGCCCCTTTTAACAACAGCATATATGGATCGATTTGAAAGAAAAGCTAGACAAAAAAAAGCAAGTAGATAGGAAACCCAAATTGGAGAGCAGCAAAGCTTGCCATACACTTTCAAGTGCCTTAAATATGTCACTCGCCACCATATAAAACTCCGCATAAATCTCTAGTTTACCTTGAATGCCGAAAGCCTTGCTGATGGTTGGAAAGAAGGGAATGTGATTACTGATTATGTAGAAATGAGTTGATGTTGGATTTCAGATATGTGAATGACTGAAGAGAGGGGGGGGGGAAGTCTTCAGGGAACCATAGTGCCATAGTTAGAAGGATCAGAACTGCTTCCTTTCTTTGAAATAGGTTGGACATATGCGCGTTTCCAACATTGAGGGAATGTGCTAATATTGAAGTACAAAGAGTACAATTGAATGAGAGACGACGCGAGCTCAAAAGCATACGACCTCAAAAAAGGGGGTGGATATGCCATCCTGGTCGCTTATCTTCCTAACGTTCATAAAATTCAATAGCCTATGCACCCTATCAAATGTGATCACTGGTAGATGCGTGGAATACCTAAATAAAGGTATAGGATGTATAGTTTGGCTTTCGAAAGGAAAAATAATAGTGATATTTCCTTTCCTCTGATTGACTGTTGGTTCTCAGCACTTTTTTTTTTTATATGTCGAATTTTTAAAAGATATTTGTAATATACCGTATACTGATCTGAAAAAAATATTTTTTGAAGTTAAATTACTCAAAATTTTGCCAATTAACAAAAATAAATATTCTCTCTTACAATACTTACAAATATACGATATTCCTCTTTCTTGTCGAAAGTTTGAATATTGGTGCCGTTGATGATAACCCACTTCTGAGGTAAAGGGAATAAGATGAGAATTAATATTTTTGTTAAAATATTCATTTTGATTTATTATATATATATATATATATATATATATATATATATATATATATATATATATATATATATATATATATATATATATAAATATATATATATATATAATAACAACCCATATATATCTTTGCTGCTATATAAATGCCTGTATATATATACCAGCAGCAATATATATAGCAATATATGCCAACAATATATATAATATATATATAATAGCATATACTATATATATATATATATATATATATAGTAAATACCTATACTATATATATATATATTCTCATATATATATATAACCTAACTGCTCATGTAACCTTAACAGCAATAATAATATATATATATATATAGCAATTTATATATATAACATATATATATTATAATATATATATATATATATATATAATAACCAATAACAACCATATATATATATATATTTTTTGAGTCAATGCACGGGATCCACCACGGATCTGCGAAGCGTGCACTAGGCTGAATGATCAAAACCGCTGAGTGGATGGCAGCATATTACATATTTTAAATGTCAAGAGAACTATGAATGGCGAAATGAATATTCAGTCCAAAAATATAAATAAAGCTATATAATTATATCTTTACATTATAAATCATATATTATAAGAGGCTATTCATTGGATATACAAAGAAAATGGTTTTTCTACTAAAAAGTGGGAAGATTCAGATAAGATATGAGTTAATCTTTTTGAAGGAGATCTCAGGTGTTATGGACCATAAAGTGGGAAAATGACGACGGCGAATAAGGTCCAGTTTGGGAATAATCAATGAAGATATGGCGAGCAGATTGCGGGTATGGCGACAGCAAAATATGCAGATGGGAGGAGAATCCCCGTGACATAAGTGACCCTGTAAAGTGAATCGCCGGTGGGAGTTAATACGGAAGCGTGCAAGTATCACCTCGATGTCACCGAAATATTACAGGTGGGAGAGGAGACCCCTCCCCCATTAACTCAGCTGTATATTTCTAGAAAGTTTTGCCCCCCTCTGATCATTCATCAGCACTCTTGCCAATAAGCTCGAAAGCCTTGTCGGGGAGAAGGATAGTTATCAAGTTGATGGGAGCCGGCCTTATCGATAGCGCGCTCGGAAGTACCAGGTGCTCAAAGAAGAGGAGGCCATTTTGGCCTCTCTATCAACATTAACATGATTTCATTGCCAGTTACCCTACATGAGAGGGTCCTACATAAAACGATTTGTTCCTTAGCCGGTGAAGCAGTCCGAAGAAATTGTTGTACAGCTGATACCATTATGTTTTTAGAATAAGAAGGTTTTCAGCTTGGGTGCAGTGAAGCGAATTTGAATAAATGACATTATAGCCATTAGTTTCTGCCGTAAAAGTGAAGCATGAGGGGAAGGGGCCTCTATGGGAGGAGGTTACTATCAGGAAAGACAGCAGATGCGCCCTGTTCCCTGTTTCAGAGCCGTCGGTAAACACTGGAGTAAATTCATCTTGAACTACGGAATGATGTAACCTAATGTCAGAAAAAATCTTAAAATTTAGAATACTTGATGCTATTACTCCCTTATAGATGAATCTGTTTCATTTATTTAGTTTATTAATAATTTTGATGTTTTTTTGATATGTTCCTAAAAGTGGAACGTTGGCGGCCTTATGTACACATAATGGGAAAATAACAAAAAAATTCATAATATATTTTTTTAATACAAATTTCAAATGCAAATAAATTACTAATGGCATATATATATATATATATATATATATATATATATATAACCTATATATATATATATATATATATATATATAATATATATATATATATATATATATATATATATATATATATACTAACAACTTATATATAGCCTTATATATATATCTTTCTCTTTCTATCTTTTTATATATAAGGAATTCATTTTTTTGTGATATATTTTGCTACATATTTTATGTAATCGTTTATTACACTTTATACAATGAAATTTTGTATTATTTGTGCAAACAACACACCTGCCTTGTGTAGTGGACTCAAGAAAGTGGTTTACTTAGTCATATCGAACATCTTTTGCGGTGGGACATGTTGGACCGACCCGTCTTTGCCTTTTCTTTCCACTCTGATCAAAGAACGAGAAACCTCTCTTCTAAATTCTAAATGAGTAACTCTTGAAGAAGAATTGAGGTACTGGTAAAATCTAAAGGCTGTTACAATAGACAAATTTATTATGTTCGAAAACAATTTCCACCACCACTTTTTGGACCTTATCATTGGCCTATAAAAAGCTAACATCCTATCACACACATCAACGCCTCCCATTCCATGATTATACTTGTGTATGAGATACGGCTGAGTAACAATCTTTTTATGTTCTGGCTTTACACGCCTTTCTGTTGTGCGAATTGGATTTGCACCGTAGTAGTTACTAGCAACACAAATGATGCTATTTTCATTCCATTTTGCACACACAACTTTTCCATCTGACTTGAAATCAAATGACCCCTTTCCTTTTTTTTAATAATTGTTGTTTGGTTTCTAATGGACACTTTCCTGTTTGATTTTCTCGAATTGTACCACAAGCTCGAATGTTTCGCTCACCTAAATCAATCATCAATTTATGACTAGTAAAAAAATTATCAAAAACCAAAGGTTTATTAGGGTCAGGAATAGGTTCAAGCATTTTCATTACAACGCGATATCCTAAAGGTAGTTTTTGGGCTTCCTTCTTGCCGCAATAAAAGTAAAAGTTGTATGGGTATCCATTGAGCTGCACATCATCCACATTTTATAACCAAACTATACTGGTTTATTTCGAATAAATTGTTTTGCATTATGGTGGCCATATGGAATCATAGCTTCATCAATGCTTAAATGTTTATGGAAAACGAAAACTCTCCGGCAATTTGTTCTAAGATATCTAGAAGTGGCAACACCTTAGCAACTTTAGAGTAGGAAAGGTTGCTATTACCAGCGACATGAAAATACTTTTTGATGGATCGAAAGTTTTCCCTACTCAGAGTTTTAGCAAAGATTGGAATTTCTAAATCATAACTGGTTGACCAATAATTATCTTCTCTCTCTCTCTCTCTCTCCTCTCTCTCTCTCTCTCTCTCTCTCTCTCTCTCTCTCTCTCTCTCTCTATATATATATATATATATATATATATATATATATATATATATATATATATATATATATATATATATATATATATATATATTCTCTCTCTCTCTCTCTCTCTCTATATATATATATATATATATATATATATATATATATGCAAATATTTGATAAATTCTGAAAACGGTCAAAATTGTATACTCATTCCCGCCAACGTTCCACTTTTGGGAACATCACCGAAAGTGTACTACAGTTTCTATAAATTTTCTTGATGTGATTTTTTAAATGTATACCTTTGAAATATATTTATTTTAAATAAAAATTATTCATAAATTTTTATTATAAGGCCTTTTTGTGCTTTAAATTAAGCAAATATAAGTTTTTTAAAAAATATGTCAAAAATAAAGGAAAATAATTAGATATTAAAAATTAACTACAGTATAAAATAACCCGTATAACATTTTAAACAACAAATTAGGCATCCACAAACATATCCAATCCTATTAATTCAAGAAATCTTCAAAATATTCGGATTTTCACAGGTTTAAAACCATGTTCCTAAAAGTGGAACGTTGGCGGGTAAACGGTTAAATTACGGACTGAGACAGGAATGATGCCTTTAACAAGACAGCAGGATGGCTAGATTTGGAGAGAGAGGATAGAGCCAAGCAAATGGTGGAAGCGAGGAATAGCCAAGAACCTCACCAGTCATAAGAGAAAGGCAGCACCTTTTGTAAAGGGATATTAAGGAAATTAAAGATGTTATGAAACGTGTTCGCAAATGGCCAGTAATTAGGATTCTGAGTATCTCCTGCAGAATCGGTGTCAGAGCAGAAGGTAGTGGGGTTTTAAAACGAAGATAACTTGGGCACATGATGTATTCCCTTCGAAGAGAGAGTGCCATCACATTGGATTCAACTTCAAGGGTCACACGGGGGCGGTCTGGCTCAGTGGGTACGGATATCTGAGTTTTACGCCCAGATCACCGAGGTGGTAGATGGAGGAGGCCTGACCATACTACAGCCATAGGCCAGCTTCGATCAGACTAGGGCGATATAGAGACGTAAAAGGGACTTGCGGTCATCACCCCAAGATTTTGAGGCGAGATGACGTAATAGGTCAACCACGCGATGACAAGTCGTTTTCAGAGGTTTAATATGCGTTGCGTATGTTAAGTGGTCATCTAGAATGAGTCCTAGAAATTTGACTTGTGAAGTTGCAGGAATAGGCGAACCATATAAGGTTAGGTTCGCTGGAAGAAGGTAGCAGGTTCTTCGATTCCCTTTTTTCTTAAAAAGCACTGCTGAGGTTTTGGTAGGAGAGAAATGGAAGCCATAGGAATTATCCCATTGTGAAATATTCTTAATAGCTAGTTGAAGTTGCCGTTCGAGAAAAGGCAACCTGGTACTAGCAATATATAGCGCAAGATCATCAACCTAGAGAGAAAAATTGACCGTCGCTTGGATAGAAGTAACGATGTCAGTATATCCGAGAGCAAATTGAAATAAACTTAGAACACTACCCTGCGGAAAGCCTACATCCAGAGTAAAGTGGCGTGACAGAATAGAAGAGCACCGAACCTGGATGGATCCCAGACCCCAATAGAAAATGTTTAATGAAAGAGAGTTATTTGAAGCAGTGTAAAGTATGGAGTTAGAAGATGCCAGTTCCACGTTGTATCTCAACTTTCAAGATCAAAGGCCTGCGAGAACTATTCCTACACCAGTTGAGGAGGCTTCCCGGATATCATTGTCTAGTTTAACAAGGGCGTCCACGACATAAAATTTGAAATAAAAAATAAACTGGAAATTTGAAAAAACGGCGACTCACCAGAGCAGGGAAAACGGCCTGAGCCATTTCTTCCTGAGAAGGTAATTTACACAGGGAATGACAGGTCAAGCGGAATTGGTCTTTTGGATGTCTGTTCTTCGGATTTTCCCAGGTTTAGGATATGAATTACAAAAGCTTGTAGTCCAAACAGATGGAAAGAAGATTCCATCCAGATTCTGTTAACCTGAATCCAGCAAAAAATGTCTCCGAGGATAGATGTGACGGGCATGATGTACAGAAATCAAGACTGGATCAAAACGCCGTCTTTGCTATTTTGCCAGTGCTGAATTTTAGTAATCAGCAAGTGTAAAAGACAGTTCTCAGTGCATGATCTTCCCCTTTCTGCTATTAGACAGTCTGGCATTGCAGCATTAGTTGCTTGCGAAGAGCTTCCGGGATAGCGGAAAAGAACTCAGTAACTAACCAAAACTATAATCTAATGTATCTGCAACAGAGCGGAATGGGAGAAAATCGTCGCGGTTACTATCAGGCCCATAACGGAGGACCTATTAGAAAATTGCTGGGGCGACAAAGATATTTTCTAATGTAACTTTCCACATAAATGAAGAGGTTGTAAAGTTAACAGTCGAAATGTAAGTTCGAAATAATTGTTTACGTATTTGGTGATTAATTCGCCGAAATCTCGCCCCAGCTGCTTTAAAAATAATCATGTTTTGTAATGTCTGAAAGTTTCTTTCTCTCGAGTTAGTTTGTACTCTTGGGGGCCACCAAGGGTTGCCGACCGCCTACCTGAGGAAGACTGCTGAATCTGGGTTTATTCGGGCTGTTCTTTTTGCTGGAAGGAGCGAAGGGCATGGCTAACAGTCGAATCATAAGAAGGGAGAGGAGAGAGAAAGGAGTGGGATGTTCACTTGGCCCTGATCAGACCACTCGCGCTTGGTCATAGCGCTAGCTGGAGTTAAGTTTTAACGTTGGGTTTGGTAAGCTCAATTAAAGCTATTGGGTAATGATTACTGCCATTATAACTAATGGGATTAGGTAAAGCGATCTAAAGGAAATGGAAGCAAAGGATATAATAATGCAGAAAGATATTAGTGATGTATCTAAACGTTGATACGTAGGGAGTCCTGTGATACGCGTCATCAGGAAAAGGGGGTTTGAAGATCTACAAGGATCTTGGGCTTAGACGAAGTGACAGAGTCGCCCCATAAAGGATGGCGGAGGTTGAAGTCTCCTAGTATAACAGCCGGAGTAGGAAGCTGCTTAAACAGATCAGCTAAGTCGACATTAGCAAATTCACTACTCGGAGCCAAGTTGATCTAATGTGCAAATAAGTGCAAATATAAGTGCAAAGGAATTCGTGCTGCCACTGCATCAAATTTAGTTTGAAGAATAGTCATTCAACAGAGATTTGGGTTGTACGACCGCTTTTGGGAAGGAGTTTTCAGTAGTATTTGGTGAAGGGGCTTCGCCATGAATGCGAAATAAATTGAATTCAACCAAGTCCTTACTATAGTGTGAATTTGGTTGGTCGTTGGAAGAGCAACCAAAATGCTTATGTTTAGGAATGGGAGCGGTATCAGTATCTACCAAGCAATCAGATTCAGAAATGTGTGAGGGATATGGAGTTGTTTCCATGGAAATTGGAAGGAAGGTACCACCAAAAAGGTGTCATCTTTTTGAAAAGGTGTTGGAGTTGCGATATTGGGTTCCAATATAGGATTCTTTGGATTGACAAAGTCTGATACTGGAGATTTTGCAAGTAATTCATCATGCGAACGATTTTGGGAGATTGGACAATTTGATTTAAGAATGGAGACCTTTGGGTCCCCTTTCATGCCTCTAACATATCCAGAACGCTTAGAGTGTTTGCGGCGTTTACGTTGGATAGATTTCCATTCGCCTTTCTCGGAAGCGCAGGAAGCATTAGAAAGAGAGTGGGTCATCACATCAAGCTCCATTTGGGAGCTGTTATCCATTTCATCCGCTAGGGTATAGAATTCCTTGGGAAGCGCTGAGATAGGAAATTCGGAAGAAGAGTTACAGGAAAATTCAGGAGAGCTAGAGTTATCTTGCAAGCTATTAAAGGGTTGATTGGTGGGTTGTTCGATTTCTGTGATTGTTTGGGTACAATCTATTGAAGACATTGCTTTTATCTCTGGAATAGACTTATGGCGAGATCTCTTCTGAGTTGCATTTTTGCGTCTTGGGTTAATGTGTTCTTGTTTAAAAATTCGGATGCTTTCTATTTTAACGAATAATCTTTAGCTTGGTGATTATTCTTTTCTTTGTGTTTAGGAACATCTTTTTCAGGAATTTGAGTAATAGTGCGTGCCAGGTAACTGATCGCTGGAGATAGGCAGAGGCCTTCCGGGTGAAGTGGAGGGAATCACGGCATCAATATTCAGTACAATTCAGAAGGTTAAGTCCATTACAGGTCGGGTTCGGCAATCTTTATATCCATCAAGTTCCGAGGCATCGTAAGGTTATCCATGGCATATTAAATTAAAGGGGTCCCCCACATAGGTGTCGAGCCCTATGAGGTTTGTGCTCAGAGGACCGAGCTAAGCGGCTGGTAGTCTATTATAGATATCCCAGAAAGGTCAGGGGAAAAGATCCAAACCTGGTGCTAGGTCGTGTGCACCAGTCACAGACAGTGATGGCTCAGACCCTTCATGACAGATGAAGCAGTGCGCAGGTGCCCCTCCCACATAAGAATGGGTTTCAGTGGCGATTATCTGCCTCAGAAAAAATTAATTAAACTGTGATAAAGATGGTGGATTGAAGACAGAAAATTTATATGAAAAATGAGGGGAAAGGATGAATGTTGAAAAATAATATATGTGACAAATGCTAATGCACGAATGCAAAATAAATGCACATACACGTGCTGAGGAAGGAGGGGTATATATATATATATATATATATATATATATATACAATATATATATAATATGTATGTATATATATATATATATATATATACTATCTTCTCAACTATCTTTAACTAATATATATATATATATATATATGAACAATATAACCAATAATAAATAATAATAACATATATATAGCAACCTTATATATATATATATATCTGTATATAGCCAACATATATATATATATATATATATATATAACTCTAATATATATATATATAAATATATATATATAATAATATAATATAATATAATAACTATATATATATATATATATATATATGCTCTTTATATATATTATATATGTAACATATATATATATAATATATATATATATATATATATAAAAATATATATAACAATAACTATATATATATAATAATAATATATATATATATATATAACAATAACAATATAACTCTATATATATAATAATATATATATGCAAATATATATGCTCTTAATATATATATATATATATGTAATATATAATATATATATATATATATATATATATATATATATAAAAATATATTATTAAAAACCAATAATATAATATATATATATATATATATATAATAACATATATATATATATATATATATATATATATATATATATATATAATAATATATATATATATATATATATATATATATATATATATATATATATATATATAACAATATATATATATATATATATAAATATACTAATATATATATTCTTTATATATATATATATATATATATATATATATATATATATATATATATATATATGACACTATAATATATATATATATAACAACAACATATAACATATATATAACATATATATAATATATATATATATATATAATAATATATATATATATGTATATCTAAATGCTAACATAACAACAATAATATATAGTATGTATGTATGCTCTTTCTTAATAGCAATATATATGTGTATATGTGTATGTATATCTTTCATCATATTCTTTATATATCTAATCTAATATATATACATATAAACTCTATATAATATATATATATATATATATATATATATATATAATAAATAATATATATATATATATATATATATATATATATTCTTATATAATATATACATATAAATATATATATATATATAATAATAATAAATAATATATATATATATATATATAATATATATATATATATATATATATATATATATATATATATATATAATATATATATAAAAAATATATATATATAATATATATATATATATATATATATATATATATATATAATAATAATATATATATATATATAATATATATATATAATAATAACTCTTTATACTCTTATAATATATATATGTAAT
>JABUQX010145456.1:10000-20000 GCA_015478945.1 Trachelipus rathkii
GGTTCATTCTGTAAGTATTTTCGTTTGGGGAAACTAACTTAAACACTTCACTATATATTTACTTCCCCACCAGAACACGGAGTGACTTACATCATGAAGAGGAACCGGTGCTGAGGGGAACACTTAAAGAAAGGGACTGAGTGGATTCCATCCTGAATCGGACTCTATTAGGAAATGTGTATTTCTTTTTTTTATATATTTGATAAAATCACTAAAAGGGGCACTGAGTGGCTTCTATCCTGAAGCGGACTCTATTAGGGAGTGTTTATTTCTTTTATTATTAGTATTTTATGTAATCACTAAGAGGGGCACTGAGTGGCTTCTATCCTGAAGCGGACTCTACGGGGAGGGTTTCGTCTAGTAAGGGGGGCACTTGGAAGAATAGGGACAGTAGGAATCCTTAGGACATCAGCAACGTCAGGGACATCAGGAACATCGGCGGCGTCAGCGACATCAGGATCATCAGAGACATCAGGATCATCAGGGACATCACGATCATCAGGGACATCAGGGACATCAGGATCATCAGGGATATCGGGATCATCAGGGACACCAGAGACAGTAGGATCATCAGGGACATCAGAGACATCAGGATCATCAGGAATCGTTGACGTTACCGTTTCCATAAAAGCAGGTTTTAAACGGCTAATTGAGACTACTGTAGTTTGACCATTCCTGAGTTCTATCTTGAAACAATGTGGCATTCGTTGAAGGACTTTGAAAGGACCACTATAGGGAGCTTCTAAGGGTTTTCTGATCCTATCAGTCCTTAGGAAAACATGAGAACAGGTCTTGAGTGCCTCCGGAATATATGAAGAATTGTTGAAGGAGTGAAAAGTAGGAAGGTCTCTAAAGTCCAATTCTTTCATGTGGGCGATAAATTTCTTCATAAAAGAATCCATTTCTTGTTTGTTGTTAGGAGAAGATTGAAGAATGTCCATAGGACAAAGTGGAGTTTTTCCAGTTACTGCTTCAAAGGCGGAATAACCGGAATCGTTTGGAATGCATCTGAGACCAAGTAGAGTGATGGGTAAAGACAGAAGCCAGTTTTCTTTACGTGCCATCAAGGCAGTCTTGAGAGATCGGTGAAACCTTTCTATCTGGGAATTTGTTTGTGGGTGGTAAGAGGTTGTTCGAAGACGATGGAAACCAATCATATGTGACAACTCACTGAAGAACTCGCTTTCAAATTGAGGACCTCTGTCAGAAATCACATAGAGAGGAACACCGAATCTGGATATCCACTGCATAAAAGCATAGGCAACAGATTTTGCTGTAGTGTTTGTAATTGGGAAGGCTTCAGCCCATTTTGTGTTTCGGTCGATGCAGGTAAGTAGATAGCGAAAAACTGGAGAAGAAGATCCACAAAATGCTGAAGGTGAAAAAGGACCCACTATATCTATATGAACTGTTTCGAATCTTGAAGAAGGAATTTCTAATGGAGTGACCGTTGGTTTGGTGTGACGATGGACTTTAGACAGCTGGCACTGCTCACAAGTGCGTACAAAAAGCCTAATATCACGATCCATACAAGGCCAAAAATATCTTTTCTTGATCAGTCGTAAAGTACCTTTGATACCAGGATGGGACATTTGATGTAACGTATTAAATATTTGAAGGCGAGCTGGCTTCGGAAGAAATGGTCTGGGAAAAGAAGTAGAGGTATCGCACCATATCTTGAGGTTGTCCTGCAGGGGATAATTATGAAGGCGATCATGATAGGTCTTGATTTCTTCATCTTTTTCTTGAAGGTGAGCTATTGCGGGCAAATCGACAGCGTCAACTGATACCGAATGAATCCGGGAAAAAGTGTCGGCCACCATGTTGTCTGCTCCTCTGATATAATTTGCTGTAGAAATATATTCTGTTAGTACTGAGAGATGTCGCTGTTGACGATCACTTTTTGCAGGATTTTTGGAGTAGAAAGCGGAAACAAGAGGTTTGTGATCTGTGCAAAGGGTGACGACTCTTCCCTCTAACATGTGTTTAAAATGAAGGACAGCATAATATGCTGCCAAAAGTTCTCTGTCGAAAGCAGAATATCTTCTTTGGGGATCTGATAACTTCTTGCTGTAGAAGTCAATGGGAACAGGTTGACCATCAATCATCTGGTGTAATGCTGCTCCGATTGAAGTCTGACTGCTGTCAGTTACGAGTTGTAAATGTGAGACATTAGGTAAAGAGAAAGGGAGTGTTAGGGCATTTTGAAGAGCTTCCTTAGTATCTTGAAAAGCTGTCACTTCTTCTGGAGTCCATTCAAGAGATTTATCCTTGGGATGAAACTTGGCTTTTTCAGATAATGGGAAGACGATTTTGGCAAAATTAGGGATAAATCTTCTGTAGTATCCTAACATCCCAAGGTATCTTCGTAGAGATGCTGAATCGCACGGTAGAGGAAAACTTGAGATGGATTCTTTCTTTTCGTTGGGAGGACATAGTCCTTCTGAAGACACGGTGTAGCCGAGAAAATTGAGTGAAGATTGATTAAATTCACATTTTTCTAAAGAGATTTTAAAACCATTTTCTTGGAGGAGTTTAAAAACTTGTTTCAGATGATTTTCATGTTCAGTTTTGGATGTAGAAAAAATGAGACAATCGTCTAAATAGGTAAACACGAAGGGAAGGTCTCTGAAGATGGCGTCCATTACTCTTTGAAATGTAGCTCCCGCATTCTTTAAACCAAAAGGCATAGATAAAAATTCGAAGAGACCAAACGGAGTGATGACTGCTGTTTTCTCTATATCTTCTGGTCTGATGGGGATTTGGTGATAAGCCTTTTGAAGGTCAATCTTGGAGAATATGGTAGAGTTATGCAGGCGTTGAGATAGGCTCTGAATGTGTGGAATGGGATATCTATCCTGTTTTGTTATGCTGTTAAGGGCTCTGAAATCCCCACAAGGTCTCCATGTTCCAGGTGTTTTCTTAGGCACGAGGTGTAAAGGAGACGCCCATGCAGATTTACTTGGCCTCACTATTCCACTTTTTAGAAGAATGTCAAATTCAGCTTTTGCCGCCTTTAACTTGTCGTCAGGTAATCGGCGAGCTCTGGCAAAAACTGGGGTTGAATCACCAGTTTCTATGTAGTGTTTTGGTCCATTATCTTTAATTACTAGATTGTTGATGTCTATAGGTGAAATTAAGGACGGGAAATCTTGTAGGAGTGAAGTTATGTCTGTATTTTCACCTTGAAGTTGAGCGTGAAGAGATGGTACTTCCTCAGAGGTTATTTTCAACGGAGCTAGAAGAGTAGTATAAGTATCTTGCAGTGCTCTTTGTCCACAGTCAATTAGGAGACCAAAATTGTGAAGAAAATCCATTCCAATAATAGGCATAGTAATTTCTGCTACTATAAATGTCCAGGTGAATTCTCTTCTTAATTTTGGTATACTGATATTTGCTACAACTTCCCCATGACACTTTATGGGCGAGCCATTGGCTGCGGAACAAGTGACGTTTGAAGGGTGCAGCGTCATGTTAGAGACCATGTTATATGGAAGGCTAGATATGCTGGCTCCGGTATCTAGTAAAAACTGGTGCATGGTGCCAAAAATCCGTACATCTATTGTTAACTGCGAAGTTGACACGGCACAAATATCAACTTGCTCTAGTAGTTTTCCGACGGAGTTGGGGATGCTGCTCTTGATGGAGGTCTAGAATTAGGTAAGATGTTTAGTCCCGTTTTGTTTGGCCATGTACACCATGGTTTACAGCTTTTAGAGCGTGGTCCATAATAAATGTGGCCTCTACACACCTTTGGTCGTTGATTTTCGTGGAACGGCGCCAGGCCAAAAGTAGTGGTTGTTCTTGATCTTGATGCGGCGGGGGCAATGGCGGTGGCAGGGGATGATACAGCCATGACAGGAGCTTGTGGGCTTAATAACAAGATGTCATTAGCTAAATCTCCCAACTGTTGAAGTGTGAGAGTAGAATGGGCGGCTAAGGTTGTGCGAATGTGACTCGGTAGAGTTTTCAAAAA
Organism: Trachelipus rathkii; assembly: GCA_015478945.1. Classification (NCBI taxonomy): domain Eukaryota; kingdom Metazoa; phylum Arthropoda; class Malacostraca; order Isopoda; family Trachelipodidae; genus Trachelipus; species Trachelipus rathkii. Next base: position 13,977 of record JABUQX010145456.1, read on the forward strand.
TTGCACTCTGACCAAGTCCTCTCCTATATTTAATTTCTCTGCCTGCCGAATCATATCCTGTAGATATATAGATGGTTTGCCACTGTAGACCTTTTTGGAAAGTAGATCATTATAAAGCTCCACCTTAGATTTTTCGTAAGTATTCACGACCGCCGTTTTGAAACGGTCATAATCTTCTGCGTCAAGTTCGGCTTGAGATATTCTATCCAAAACTTCAGGCGGAATTTGTGACATAGCATGAAAGTACTTAGTTCGTGAGGACCTTATGTTAGCGAGATGAAATTGTGCTTCCATGACACGAAACCATGTCGGGACTGAAGATTCCGAAAAAGTTGGTGGTTTAATTTTCATTGTTGAAATGGATTCTGCCTCTCTTTGATTGTTATCCTGTCCTTGTTCGTCTGCCATCTTCGTGGTATCAAATTTTCAGCTCTAGGATCACCAATTATATAGTCGTCAGTTCTAGTTAGATAGTTATCGGTCGTATGGTCACCACTTGATATGATATCCTATCATCTGGTATGACAACTATATAGCGACGGAGGATGATCAGCATGTATGTCGCGATGTCAGTCTGTTCCACTTCAGGACAAGCCGTCGACTGGTTCGGATTAAGTCCGGCTAAGGCAAAGGCGGTCGAAGGTTGTCGGAGAGGGTATGCTGATCTGCACGGGCTCGTTGGTAAATCGTTGGCTAAACAGGAGGCTGGGTGTTCTTCTGGCCAACCGTGGGACAATCTGGAAGGGACAGAGAGTATTTTATACTCTCTGTAATTATCTCTATGACAGGTAACCTCAGCGGCTACCTGCGAAATTATCTCTTTAGTAGTTAAACTACTTTTTAGGTGGCAGACTAACTGGAGGATCTCGGAGGTCAGGCGAAGATGTCACCATCCACCGACAGGAGAACCTCTTGAAGATCGTCCAAAGGGTTCTTGGTAACCCTGAGGAGGTTTCTAAGCCTCTTGGTAGGCTCAGAGAGAGGGAGAGAAGTAGGGCCAGTCGGAGATCTTGTAGTCCAACTCCGGGGGAGAGACGAGGTAGCCCAACTTCTTGTAGAGAGACGTGGCAGTTCAACTTCTAGTAGAGAGACGAGGGAGTCCAAGAGACGAGGCAGCCCAACTTCTTGTAGAGAGACGTGGCAGTTCAACTTCTAGTAGAGAGACGAGGGAGTCCAACTTCTTGTAGTTTCTTCTTCTTCCTGGCTTCGTAGGTCGGATCTGATATTTCAGCTTATTGTTCTATATTAGCAAATTATCTCTTAGTGGTAGCAAAGCGCTACGAATTATCTCTTTAAAGGCTAATAAGACAAAAGCGAAACAACAGATTATTTATTTTTAACGAAAAAGTCGTACAAAGTTATAATAAAAAAAGTTACATATATAATAATCAAGTTTTTATACAAATATTATTACTATTTACATTTGACCAATTTATAACTTTTATTTTTATTTTTATTATAATATTTTATATACATTTAAAAAAAATTATATTTTATGGTCTAACTTTTCTAAAAATGGATTTTTGTAAATATAATAAAATGAAACATTGCAGATGCTTTCGGTAGATGGCGTTTGCCTTCACATTCTGAACATAATATAAACACAAGATGGAGTTTATTGTTAAAAGTTCATTATTATTGCTTAAAACTAAGTTTTTATAAAATATATATATTTTTATCAAATATTGATAATATTTATAATATAATATAACAAATGTAATATTTTTAATATACAATTTTTAATTATTAACATCTGAATAATGAAAATAAGTCATTTTTAAATTTAATAGACTTATTGATATTTCTGTTACTTTTTCTTTTATGGTTCATTCTGTAAGTATTTTCGTTTGGGGAAACTAGCTTAAACACTTCACTATATATTTACTTCCCCACCAGAACACGGAGTGACTTACATCATGAAGAGGAACCGGTGCTGAGGGGAACACTTAAAGAAAGGGACTGAGTGGATTCTATCCTGAATCGGACTCTATTAGGAAATGTGTATTTCTTTTTTTTATATATTTGATAAAATCACTAAAAGATATAACTATTATATATATATATATATATATATGTATATATATGATACATATATATATATATAGATATATGTAACATATATATATAATATATACTTATATATAACCTTATATCTTACTATGCCTTATATATAACCTTACTCTTATAACATATATATATAACAGCAACCTTATCGCCTTAACACATAACCTTATATTTATATATATATATATACCATATTCTTACCCTATATATATATATAGAGATAAATATATAAATAAATATATATATTAGAGATGCACTGGAGAGTAATTTTGGCTGGAGGCCAGAGAATGAAAATTTTAATTCCGGCCGGAGAACCGGCTTTCTCCGGCCGGAGACCTATATTTTTAAAAAGTAGTTTTGAAAATAAAAATAGTTATAATTTATTGAAAGTAATAATGAGACATTTAATGAAAAATTTATTTAGAAAGAACTGATTCATACAAAGAAAAGTGTAACGATTTTAATATTTTTTCGCTGTAGTGATAATATTAAGTCAAACTAATAACTAATATTATAACTATAATAATATATAATAATATCAAACGACCTATATGACACCATTTACTAAATTGACTAATTATTTTGATAAACAACTTAAAAGGGTTTGATATCCAAAATGACTACCCCTAACAAAAAATACACTTTTGATAAATCTAGCTTTAAAAATACAATACAGAAATAGGTATAAGAAATTGGTAAAAGAACTTTTATTAAACTACATGCCATATCTGACCAAAAGACTAAAAAATTATGATATATATCCTTAATCTTTAAATTATTAAAGAGCTTTTAAGTTTTAACAAACTAACATTTGAAACTATATATATATATATAAAGTGCATGTACCAGCTGTTATCGATATATATATATATATATATATATATATATATATATATATATATAAAAAATATATTCTCGTTTTTAGTGTGGATTTTTTAAATATATATATTAAAGTGCAGGAAAAGCTGTTATCGATACTGTATAGAGTATCACAATATAATTTTTTGAGAAATTTAAATTATATTGTTAAACACAAAGTCAGCGAAAGGAAAGTTAAATAGCTTATGCATTGCTATTTAGGTAACCATTCTCTAATATTTAAAATCAAATGCTCTTAAATTATGATGAAGAAACAGGAGCTGATCAGCTAGTGTTGGAGAAAGACGATTCCTTTTACTTGTATAAATATTTCCTGCTTGGCTAGACATTCTCTCGCTAAATACACTTGAAGGTGGAGCAGAGAGATATTTCCTAGCTAATTCAGGTAAGATGCAATCAGAATAAAGAGCTTTTCTTTCTTTCCACCATAACAGTGAATCAGAATCCGATTTTCGTTCCATAATTGGTGCTGCAAAATATTTATCCACGGTAGTTTGAATAGTATTTTCTAATTCATGTTGTTTTCTCTCACTGCTGCTTCTATACGTTTGCATTTTAACTTTTTCTACTTTGATCAGTTCCACTTGGTTTGATTGTATCTGAATATTCTTCATTTTCTTCTGACGATTTTTCTTGCATCATCAAAGCACTTTCAGAAAATTGAATGTGTTTCCTTCTCAATATCTGCCGTTTCATTTTCAGATTCTTCATGTGAATCTGTATGAGACTGATCATTTTGATCATCATTTTGTTCATCAGAATCTGAACTTAATGTAATATTTTCTTTAGCTTTTATAAAAGTTTTACTTCTTCTTTGAGCATAAATTTTGTTTTATTCTGATCAATAATATCAAAGGGAGCTAATTTGTATTGTGGATTTAGAACTGTTGCAAGTACATAAAGTTTCTTCTCTTTAATGGTACCAAAACGTTCAGTAACAGAATTTATAAGTTCATCTTTCATAGTTTTTACACCGCTATCCTTCCAAGTTTTTGCTAAATATTTTGCAATGCATTAACTGCAGGTATTACAAAAGATAAATCTACAGCATCATCACTCGCTGTTTTAGTTAATTCTTCAAATGGTTGTAGCAATCTAATTATATTCTCCATTAGCTTCCAGTGATTTGCATTTAAGATATCTAGATTGTTTTCCGAATTTGAAGAATATATAGTAATTGCAATTTTTTCCTCTATGATCCTTTGCAGCATATAATATGATAAATTCCATCTTGTTTCCACATCTTGGATAAGCTTGTGTATTGGCAAATTTTGAGATTTTTGAATTTCAGTTAACTTAATTGTAGCAATTGGTGATCTACTAAAATGACCTACAATTTTCCTACATAAAGTAATTAAATCTTTAATTGATTTTTGAGAAGTAAGGAATGAATAAAACATGTCTCATTTATAACACCTGTCGCTCTCATACCTTTTGTAATGTTTGGTGCATTATCTGTTAGGACAACATGAATATTTTCTTTTTTAAATCCCAACTCTTAAGTATTTCCTCACTTTTTAGACATATATTTTTGCTGAGTGAGAAACACTAAAACTACTGATTTGTAATGTTCCACTCTTCCTTTGAAAATCTTTATCAATCCAATGCCCTGACATACTTATAAAGCTTTCATTGTTATATGAGCAAGTCCAAATATCTGATGTTAATGATATTGCTTGAATTTCTTGCAGCTGAAGTGTTATTTTGTTCTTTACCCTTTTATATATTTGTTGGGATAATCTCTTCTGAAAAGTACCTCCTTGATAGAATATTATATTGTAGACATACGTGATTTATTAATCTCTTAAGACCAATGTCTTCAACAAAAGAAAATGGCAGATTGTCCACAGCAATCATTTCCCCAATTTTGAAATGAATTTCTGTGCTTTTTCTATCATTAATTTCCCAAATCTTTGTTTTATCAGTTATTTCAAACAGTGTAGGCTGAAGAAATCTTTTTAATAGAGGTAGAAGTTGATGATATGGATGGACATGGATCATCATCTGCTGTGTCTGTGATATCATGTTTTCTTTTTTCGGCCACTTTTCCTCTTGAAGATTCAGATATTTCTTTTATCTTCAAATATGTGGTTTTATGTTTCTTTTCAAGATGATCCAGTAAAGGTTTTGTGCTATAATATTTTGAACCTTTCTTTGGGTTTCCTCTTGATAGTAATGTATTACCAGTAGCGCACAAGTAGTTCACACCTCACGGGTTTAGCCCTCTTCAAGTAGTGTAACTTCTCTAGGTAGTTACTACTTAGGATCCGTACGAGGAAGGTGCATGATAATTGCATGTTTAGAGTCAATCCTTCATATATATATATATATATATATATATATATATATATATATATATATATATATATATATATATATATATATATATATATATAGAAGGTAAGTATAAATGGAAATTACATTCTCCGGCCGGAGACTCCGGCCTCCGGCCGGAATTAAAATTTTCATTCTCCGGCCTCCGGCTCTCCGGCCTCCGGCCAAAATTACTCTCCGGTGCATCACTAATTATATATATATATATATATATATATATATATATATATATAACATGTAACAAATATATAATATAATATAAATATATATATATATATATATATATATATATATATATATATATATATATATATATATATATATATATATATATATATATATATATATATATAACGGTATATATATATATATATATATATATATATATATATATATAAATACACTGTATATATGTCGAAATGCAGAGATTGCTATCGATATATACATATATATGTATATATATATATATATATATATATATATATATATATATATTTATATATATATAACATATATATATATATAATATATATATATGTATATATATATATATATGTTAGTGTCTAAAGCTGACATGTAAGATATATTTGATTTACCTTCCATGTATTTCTTTATATATATATATATATATATATATATATATATATATATATATATATATATATATATATATATATATATATATATATAATATATATATATACTACTATATGAAGGTTGATATACATGCATGTGAAAACCTTGGTA
>JABUQX010145456.1:27500-30000 GCA_015478945.1 Trachelipus rathkii
CAACTTAAATTTAAATCAACATTTATCAGCATGTGAAGAATAAATTTTAAATTTCTTGTTTAAATCAAATTGTTAAGGATTAAAAGTAAGGAAGTCCAAATATTTTTTATCAAAATATAACACAAATTTTATACTCAAAAATCAGAATATTATTAAAAGGAATTTTATTAGTATCACATATCATATTTACTGGTCTTCTTGGGTAAACCAGACAAAAAAAACAACAAAAAAACAAAAAAAAACATCTTTTTGTGTCTGATATATGCTTTTATAACACGATACAAATAAAATGTAAATTTCATCTTTCTCCATTATTCTCGAGACATTTCTTCTTCTCTTATTTTGTTCTCAAATGTCTAGAGACCAAATAACAAGATATCTCAAATACAGCTTCCCAAGAGTATCAACCAGAACATATTATCCCTACTCCCCAACTTAGTAACCCTACAAGTCGACTTTTATCCCTACACACTAATGTTGTACCACTACATGACAGCGTTAAGATCGAACAATTTCCTTACACGAGGAAAACATATTGTGAGAACTCACTTCCGGGTCCCAGGGTCCCAGAGTCCCAGGAGGTCTTTCATATGTTTGCAGAGTGAAAAATAAATATTTGGAGTCAACAATCTAACAAAGACCATTATTCTTGCTTCCTAAAACTTATATAAAGAAGATAGATTTATTTATCTTATTTTGTGGGGAAAATATTTAAAAAAATTGGAATATTTTAAAAACCATCTTTCACTTTATGTAATTTTCTGATGATAGTGGTTTACATTTAATATTTATTCTAAATATATATATATATATATATATATATATATATATATATATAACATATTTATATATATATATATATATATATATATAGCTGCTATATATATATAAATATATATATATATATATATATTCTCTATATAATATATATATATATATATATATATAACTACTGCTGCTATATATATATATATATATATATATACTTTCATAAATATATATATATATATATATATATATATATAATCCCAAAGTGCTTATCCTTGCTTTTCCATCCGAATTTAATCAGAAGTAAATTAGCTTGAGATTACAGGATGAAATTAACCCTACTTCTCTCTGAAGATTTGGAAGGGTCGTGATGTAAAATGAATTAAATAAAATATTTAACTACATAAACAAGTGAACCATTAATATTTGAACGATTGACTTAAAATAGATATAAATTGAGGGTTTATTTGTTTAAAATTAAATGGAGGAAAATAAATAACAAGAGACAAAATAAAAAATATTTGCACTCACAAAATTATCTTTTTTACCCTTTTTATCAATAGACCAAATATGTGTGCTTAAATTCACAGAGAAAAAGGTGTATATATATATATATATATATATATATATATAACTATATATATTTATATATATATATATATATATACTTTATATATATATATATATATATATATCTTATATATATATATATATATATATATATATATATATATACTATATGCTATATGCTCCCATACCTTTCATATATATATATGCAACCTTAACAATAATAGCCAACTTATAATATATCTTATAACTAACAACTATACTATATATATATATGTATATAAACAACCTGTATAATAATATATATATATATATATATATATATATATATATATATATATATATATTATATAATAATAATATATATAAATATATAATATATATATATATATATATATATATATATATATATATATATATATATATATATATATATATATATATATATATATATATATTAAAACACAAAATAACATTCAAATATGCTCTACATAATAACTTATTTTTTATAAATACTATCAAACATCTCCCTTGAAAAAAAAAATATATCCTTTTACGAATAAAAACAAAAGTTTAAAATAAAAAAAAAAGTTTATAAATAATTTGAAACGAGAAACTACAAATCAAACTTAATTACTTTTGGTAAACTTTAATAATTAAAAAATTAAAGTTTAGACCAAAGACGTTCTAAGAAAATATTTTTAATATTCATTTATTTCATCAGATAAAATATTATATATATATATATATATATAAAAATATATATATATATATATATATATATATATATATATATATATATATATATATATATATATATATATATATATATATATATATATATATATATATATATATATATATATATATATATGCTTTGTTTATATATATATATATATATATATATATATATATATATATATATATATATATATATATATATATATATATATATATATATATAATATATATATATATATATATATATGCTATATACCCATATATATATATATATATATATATATATACTATATATACATATATATGTGTGTGTGTGTATATCTTCTTTTATCTACTGCTATATATATATATATAATAATAATATATATATATATGTATATATAATATAATATATATATAATATATGTATATGTAAATATATATA
>JABUQX010145456.1:42500-43917 GCA_015478945.1 Trachelipus rathkii
GAACGATAAAGAGATAGATAGATAGAGTAAATAGATAGACAGATAGATAGATAGATAGATAGATAGAGAGAGAGAGAGAGAGAGAGAGAGAGAGAGAGAGAGAGAGAGAGAGAGAGAGAGAGAGAGAGAGAGAGAGAGAGATTCAAAATCTTTTTTTCAAATTATTTCGTACGATTTCACTGGGTGAGCGAAAGTTTCGTACTCGCGAAATTTGCTTATTTTTTCGCTCAACAGCAAGGTATGACGCTTGGCTTTTTCCTATATATTTTATATGAAATATGAAGATCTACCCGTACGCCCACCGCTTTCCAATTTACTCTTAGGAACAGAGTAGGAAGGAAAATTTCCAAATGAATTTAATTATTATAATTGTTATTACTAAAGTAGTTGATTTTCTTTAAATTTATTTTATAAATCAGTTTCTTTTTTACACTTTCATATAAAATTCTAATAATTTATTTTACTTTACCATTTAAATTATTTTATTAAAAAGACTAAAAAATATTGGGTAGGAGCTACCTACCCTGCCTACCCTATGTATACGCCCCTGATATATATATATATATATATATATATATATATATATATATATATATATATATATATATATATATATATATATATATATATATATATTTTTTATATATATACTATATATATATATATATATATATATATAAAGAGAGACCTTTCAAATCACACTTAAAAATTAAAATATAAAAGCAATTAAAAAAAAATGGAAATGACAGAAATTTAAGAAATATGAATTTATTTGTTTTTATTTTTATTATTATTATTATTATCATTATTATTATTATTATTATTATTATTATTATTATTATTATTATTATTATTATTATTATTATTATTATTATTATTATTATTATTATTATTAATAATAATAATAATAATAATAATAATAATAATAATAATAATAATAATAATAATTCCTCTATTCAGAGTAACTTTGAGGAGATGGTGCAACGCCTAGCCATATTCATCATCATTTTGGAGATGAATTCAAAATATTGGACCTTTTCTTACCCTCCAACCCATTCTCACAATACTTTAAACTCTTTAAATTCGTTAAACTCTTTAAACTCTTTAAATTCTTTAAACTCTTTAAATTCTCTAAACTCTTTGAACTCTAAATTCTTTAAATTTTAAAATCGTTAAACTCTTTAAATTAATTAAATTCTTTAAAATCGCCAAACTCTTTAAACTCTTTAAATTCGTTAAACTTTTTAAACTCTTCAAAATTTAAATTCTTTAAACTCCTTAAACTCTTTAAATTCTTTAAATTCGTTAAACTCTTTAAACTCGTTAAAGTCTTTAAACTCTTTAAACTCGTTAAACTCTTTAGATTCCTTAAATTCTTTATATACGTTAAACTCTTTAAACTCTTTTAAACTCTTTC
>JABUQX010145457.1:0-7500 GCA_015478945.1 Trachelipus rathkii
CGGTAGTACTTCGTTCAATATCAATTTTCCTATTAACCAGATGGTGGATCTTAACCTCATAACTTTTTCATCACAGAAAGATGGAACTTTCTCGGTGACACCCTCCCCCCACATTGTCTCCACAGAATCAGCACCATACTTTCCACCCAGATCTGAATCTGCTTGCTCGGTAGAACAAACATTGCTCTTCTAATTATTACCATTCTGGCTACTCTTCCAGCGACCAAGTGCGTCCAAATAATGATATGAACTTGGTCAAACTCAATTTGCTTCGTATTCATGGCAAAGCCTACATCAAATACCGCAGGAAACTCCCCCCCCCCTCTCACACACATCCATAATAGATCGTACAACCCAAATCACTGTTGTATGACTATTCCTTACCACCCGGATTTATACCTACTCCCCGTCAGAACTCAAGTCTCAACCTCTCCACTCCAACCACATAGAGACAATAGTCTCAAGTCTGAGAAGTCAGATTATCCTCATCCTCTTTCTGTAGCTGTTCTAGTTACATCCCGGACGCAATTCGACATGGTCGCCTTTTATCAACTGATTATTATTTAGCTCTCCGGCAAGGCTTCCGGTCTTACTGGCATTAGTGAGTAATCAGCTAGGGGCGAAACTTAGAAACGTAAAGCCGAACATTTATGGGTGGTTTTCTTTTCACCGAAGAATTTGCTTACAGGAGGTGAATCTAGTACGACTTTGCATTAACCACACTAATATTAAATGACACGAGATCCTTCGCCGACTTCGAATTTTGCCGCTGCCACATCCCACAATCTGCTCACCACATCTTCATTGATTGTCCGTAATTGGACTTCATCCATCATCATCATTTTCCATCAATATGGTCCATAACACCTTACAAAAGGCTGTCCCATGGCATGGCTGAATCATCCCACTTCAATAGTAGCGTAATATTTTCGTTTCATCAGGAACTGAATATCTTGTGTGATATATATATATATATATATATATATATATATATATATATATATATATATATATATATATATATATATATATATATATATATATATATATATAACTATATATATATGTGTGTATATATATATATATATATATATATATAACCTTATATATATATATACCTATATATATATATATTTATATATTACTGTAGAGTCTTAACTAATATATATATATATATATATATATATATATATATATATATATATATATATATTGACATATGCTTGGATTCACCTTTTGTTGACATATATTAAAAGACTGTTAGGACTCATATTTATTTATTTAAATATATAAATAAAATTTTATTAGGACTTCCTCATTAGGTCTGATTTTAATCTATCAATCAACTTATGCAATATATATATATATATATATATATATATATATATATATATATATTTATATATATATATATATATATATATATATATATATATATATATATATATATATATATATATATATATATATATATATATTAGGTAAAACTGGTGTGTTGTTCGATTTATAATGAAAGGAGATTGACGAACATTTTACAAAAATATTCTGGGTTGTCTGCGTGGTGGGACAGCTTCTTGAACTGGTTGATAATCGATTCTTTTATTAACTATTTCGTGGTTGAATGCTTTGAGATTGAAGCCGTAGCCGGATCTGATTATAGCAAGAGTTACCTGTGTTTCGTGTGAGAGGCTTGTTTTGGGCTTTGATGGGTCTTAGTGGGAACATAGTAGTAAGAAAATCTCATAATTATTATTAGTTTAGATGAGAGTTGATGAGATTTACGTGAATATGTTTAATGTGAGAAATGCCAAGTAGTTGAGAGAGGAAATAATTAAGAGATGGAGATGAAGGGAGCCAAGGGTATAATAGTCTGCGTCTGGTTTGATATTTTAAAATGTGTTAGGATTTCCTGTTTTATTTTAGAACTGTGTACCTAGAACGTCAAAGTTGTTTTGACTGGAAAGATTGGTATTTTTTAGTTGAGTTTTTGTATGATGTAATTTTGATATATCCAGTTATTATTTTGCTGTTAGTGTCTTAATGCTTCTGTAATTTTGAGTGAGTGAGAGAGAGAGGGAGAGAGAGAGAGAGAGAGAGAGAGAGAGAGAGAGAGAGAGAGAGAGAGAGAGAGAGAGAGAGAGAGATCTTTTCCATGTTGGTTGCTAATGTATCTATGTGACTAATAGGATAAACGAGTTTTATGACCACATTATACTAACTGTTTGAAAATGTAGGCTAGAAGAAAGTTTTGCATTCCTCAAATCATTGTGCCAAAAAGTCTGAAGTGTGTCAAGTTTTCTATTTTCGGTTCCTATAAAATTCTGTTGTGTAGAAGTGGGGTGGAAGGGAGTAGGACATCTGAGTATAGAACGTTACTCTTAAAATTTTTGAAATGGAAGAGTTTAAAGGTGATTTGGGGGAGGAAAGGAAAGCTGTTTAAGCAGTTGCTTCTTGGGATCCGCATGAAGTGTTGAAGCTAGGATTCTCACTAATCAAGCGATCTTCCTACCGTATGAGCCACAGAAGACTTGAGTGAGCGTTGTTTTGTATGAATGGATGCATCTTGTATAATGGTTGCTATGATACCTGCCTTTAAAAAAAAATAAAATGGAAGAGTAATGATTCTTTTCAGGTTTCAAAATGGTGGAATGGAAAGATTGAAAAGAGGGGATATGATATCTTCCTAGAAGGATGCATGACAGCTTTTCTGTTTGACACTTTAGTAAATATGGGTTTTGTAAGGTGATTGCCAAAAGGGTTCCCATATACAGTTTAAAATCCATTTTGCTATTGTTGTTGTTGTTGTTGTTGTTGTTGTTGTTGTTGTTGTTGTTGTTGTTGTTGTTGTTGTTGTTGTTGTTGTTGCTTCTAATCTGCTGCTTTTGTTTTTGTTTTTGCTGATTATGTTGTACTTGTTTTCGTTTTTATTTTGCTGCTTTTGCTTTCGTTTAAGCGTTTTTGTTGCTGTTGATATAGTTAATTAGCTAGTTAATTTTTTTGTTTTTAATTTCATTTTTGTTGTTTTTGGTGTTGTTGATGATGTTGCTGTTGCTGTTGTTGTTGTTGTTGTTGTTGTTGTTGTTGTTGTTGTTGTTGTTGTTGTTGTTGTTGTTGTTGTTGTTGTTGTTGTTGTTGTTGTTGTTGTTGTTGTTGTTGTTGTTGTTGTTGTTGTTGTTGTTGTTGTTGTTTGCATTACTTGTTATTTATTATTTATTTGTTATTATTTGTTTATTTATTTATTTATTTATTTATTTGCTTTTTAATGTCAGTTGTTATTGTTGTTGTTGTTATTGTTTTTATTTATTTATTTATTATTGTCATTATAATTTAATTATTACATATTTATTTATTTATTATTTATTTATTTATTTTTTTGTTGTTTTGTTGTTGATGTTGTTGTTGTTGTTGTTGTTGCTATTGTTGTTGTCTGTTAGCATTAAAGATCTTGTTGTCTGAGGACTTTTTCGAATGCTTAATTTATATCTTTTGCTCTAAGGATTCTTTCTCTTTGCCACAGATTTATTGAACCTCTTTATTGAATATATATATATATATATATATATATATATATATATATATATATATATATATATATATATTTATATATATATATATATATATATATATATATATATAACTAATATATATATATATATATATATATATAAATATATATATATATATATAATAATAAAAAAATATAAAAAAAAATCTCAAAAAAATATATATATATATATATATATATATATATATATATATATATATATATATATATATATATATATATATATATATATATATATATATATATATATAATTTAACATATGTGATGCATCTCTTTTTTCTTGTTTTTTAATTAAAGTTCGAACATGACAGGCATTGTCCTATTGGAGAAGGAAAATTTTCCAGAATTTTTCTTCTTAGAATCCGCATGACAGCTCGAAACCGCGTTTTCAAGCATGTGAATCAGTCATTCTACCATTTTGCCATGGTAGCGATATTTAATTAATCAAAAACATCCAACATAAAGAATAATATCTATGACAGACGGCCGGCTAAATATAAAAAGTTAGTTCAACTTGCTAGTAGACCAAATATGGTGCAATGATGTAATGGTGCAAAGTTGCAATGGTGTAAAAGTTTAATGGTGTAAAGGAGTAATAGTGTAAAGGTGTAATGGTGTAAATGTGTAATGGTGTAATGGTGCAATGGTGTAAAGATGTAAAGGTTCAATGGTGTAAAGGTGTAATGATGATGTAAAGGTGTAATGGTGTAAAGGTGTAATGGTGTAAAGGTGTAAAAATGTAATGGTGCATTGGTGCACTGGTGTAAAGGTGTAATGTTGTAAAGGTGTAATAGTGTAATGTTGTAAAGGTTTAATGGTCTAATGGCGCATGCATATGCCCAAACCAAAGTTATTGCGAACGAGCATGCGAACACGAATTGTTGCAGTACTAGTTAGCGCACACCAAAGCGAACAATCAGCTTGACAAAATACCGTATACTAGGTTGTTAGCTTTCGATGTTCTCTTTCTCTTTGAAGTGTCCTTATCTTTAAGAGAACAAAGCGAACAACTTAAAAGAAAATTTGCTCGTGTCATCGTTCGTGCTATTCGCACACCCGCCTAATTCGCGCGAACAGTTTGCAATTTGGTGAGTGTTTTTCTTAAGCTCTCAATCGGTATTGTTCTATGTTTGAATCAGTGCATATTTTCTGAAAAAATTTTCTAAGTTCAAAAAAATTTCTAAGTTCAGAAAAGTTAAGTTAAGTTTTTTAAGAAACTTGCTTAGTGGCAAGCTTCTTGCATAATTCCAGAAGCTTGCCACTAAAGAATTTTCTTAAAAAAATTAACTTAACTTTTCTGAACTTAGAAATTTTGAACTTAGAAAATTTTTTCAGAAAATATACACTGATTCAAATATAGAATTTTCCCCTCTCAATCATATGTTCGGTTAATTTCATTCATATTCACACTCGCTTCGGGTCTGTGTTCATGGTTAATAGTAAAGTCTTATATTTCACGCAGCAGAAACATTGGATAATATGACTGATACAGGGTTGTGGAGCCGAGCCTGACCAAAGAATATTTTTGGGTAGAGCAGAAGTAGGTTCCTGGTAAAAAAAAATATATATATTTTTCAAAGTAAGTTTGCAGGCTGAATCGATGCTAAAAAATCAAAGTTGGGTATTTTAAAATGATGGCGACGACTACCGTGGTTCAATCGGTAGAGTGACAGAGTTGCAAAGGCAAGGGCTAGGATTCGTTCCCCCCGTCCGGATCCTAGGTACCATTCGTCTAGAGAAGTACCCTTCCTGGAGTATGGATATGCCCGTGAGGTATATATGGGCTTTATAAAGAACATTTTGGGATTCTTCTGTTGTGGGAGGTGGGCGTCAAAGACACCCAAAATACCATTCATATAACTAAGCCAGTGGCTAAATTAATGACCCCAAAGACCATGTCGTGTGAGGGTGCCCAAGACCATTAGGATGATTTTATCGGAGTGTTTGTATAGGGGGGGGGAGCCTAGTAATCTTAGTTTTGCCTCAGCTTTAAGTTGCTTTGAAAGGTTGTGATTAGGTTGTAAGGTACGGTGCAGTGCGTGAGACGTTTATTTTTGTTAGATGTGGAGTACGGTACACTCACGTTGGTGAGGTACGATGCGGTGCGGTGCGGTGCGATGCACTGCGTGGTACGTTCATTTTGGTTCGATGTGCTTCATGGTACGTTTGTTTTGGGAAGGTGCTGTGCGGTGCAGCACACAATTTCCGGTGCTCTGTTTACCCTAGTTTCGAATCATAAACTTGCTTCTCTTCGGACACGATGAGCTTCATTTTCTTTCGTTTTTATTTTGGGAAGCTAAATTGAAGCAAAGAGAAGGAAGTGTTAATAAAAGAGAAGAAGGAAGCGCGAATGAAAGAGAAGGAGGAAGCGTGAACAAAAGAGAAAAAGAAGTGAATAAAAGAGAAGAAGGAAGTGTAAGAAAAGAGAAGAAGGAAGCGTGAATAAAAGAGAATAAGAAAGTGTGAATAAAAGAGAAGAAGGAATCAAGAATAAAAGAGAAGAGGAAAGAGTGAATAAAAGAGAAGAGGGAAGCGTGAATGAAAGAGAAGAAGGAAGCCTGAATGAAAGAGAAGATGGAAGCGTGAATTTGTTCAATTGTCTAAAGGGAAAAGCAAATCTTTCATTGAGGGAGGAGTTTAGTATCTTCCGGAAAAGTTTTTTCTTTTTTCGGCTCCAGCTCTGACTCCGATTCAGACTCAGCTCCACCATTTTGAAATATCCGGTTTCTGCTCTACAATTTTAAAATTGCAGTCTCTAGCTCTGACTTCGATTCCGGCTCTGGCTCCGGATCTGGATCCGCCTTTTGACCCATGTATTATTCTGTAAAAAATATTTTTTTAGTCGGTGCCAACACCGCCGAAACCAAAAAAATATTTTTGCTCCGGCTCCGCGGCTCCGGTTCTTGCTTCCGGCTCCGCAGTTCTGTGGCTCCGGTTCTTGCTTCCGGCTCCGCAGCTCTGTGGCTCCGGTTCTTGCTTCCGGCTCCGCAGCTCTGTGGCTCCGGTTCTTGCTTCCGGCTCCGCATCCCTGGAAGTAACTTTGTCCCTACTCTCATAATCTGAACTAGAGACACCAAACTCATTACAAATACTTTTAAATATTTTAAATACTTCTTTAATAATTTTGAATATTTTTTAAAAATTTTAAATAATTTTTAATACTTTTAAATACTTTTAAATATTTTTTGATATTTTTAAATATTTTTATAATAATTATTAATTACTTTTTAATCCAAGCTAATCCATATATATTTATTTAAATGAAAAATAATTCATATTTTAAACTGTTATTTCAATAATTAATTTATTAATCTATTTTTATCCCATTCCCCTTCTATATATATATATATATATATATATATATATATATATATATATATATATATATATATATATATATGTATATATAATATATATATATGATAATATAAGTAAACTATATATATATATATATATATATATATATATATATATAAATATATATATATATATATATATATATATATATATATATATATATAATATATATATATATATATATATGTATATAGCAGATAAAAAAAAATAAATATATGTGCAAATATATATTTATATATGTAGATATATAACTAACATATATATAATAAATATGCTGAAATTGTTCCTAACTTCACAACGTTAATTCACATTTATATCTATATATATATATATATATGATAATAATAATAATATAATATATATATATATATATATATATATATGTATCTATATATATAATATATATATATATAATAATATATATCTTTAATAATAATATATTATATATATATATATATATATATATATATTGGGGGATGAAGTAATGAGTAAGGATTAAGTAATGGATTAGAGTGAGAAAGTTGAAGAGTGATATATCTGCAGGCATAGATGGAATTACTTGTGAAATGATCAAGAA
>JABUQX010145457.1:20000-32499 GCA_015478945.1 Trachelipus rathkii
AATTTATAGAATTGTTAAATTTGTCGTCGTTAAACCTTAAAAACGAATTATTCAATGGAAAAATCGATGGTAATAAAAACTTCAACTAGGTAAAATGTAAGAAGTTTTTAATATAGTAGTTTACATTTTTAACATTTAACCTTTTACTATTTTTAAATTTGGAGCTTGATGAAGACTTATTAGTGCCCAAAGGCCTAACTCCATTTAAATATAAATTTAAGTTTCATCTGGCTGATTTATTGCTATATATATATATATATACTAGAGCTTGAGAGATATATATATATATATATATATATATATATATATATATATATATATATATAATATATATATATAAATATATATATATATATATATATATATATATATATATATATATATATATATATATATATATATATATATATATGCCCAGGTTCGAGACTGGGTGGAGCGAGAGAATGTGAGCTATTCTCTATTAACTCTAGCTTCGTCCCACTCAGACGTTAATGAGTACATTGGTAGCGTGCTTTGCTACTAATGGGAAAACTTCCCGGCATCCGCGATAGGCCTGGCCAGCCAGCGGATTTAGTCGTTAGGCCCGTGTAACCCAAGCACCTTTTCCGATGGGTCCCACTGACAGGTCGTGGTCTTCCTAGAAGCCCATAACCATCCTGGGGAGGACAGTTTATATATATATATATATATATATATATATATATATATATATATATATATATATATATATATATATATATATATATATATATATATATATATAATATATATATATATGCTCTGATATATATCTTCATATTAATAAATGATAATAATTATCAATAACCATCAGAGGTGGGCACCCGCAACTTTTTTTTTAGTCCGCAATTCGCAATTCCGCTATTTTTGTGGGGCATTCCGCAGTTCGCAATTCCGCAACTTTTTTCTGCTTCGCCAGTCCGCTATCGCAATTCCGCAATTTCGCAACTTTTTCTTTTTCGCCAGTCCGCTATCGAAATTCCGCAATTCCGCAACTTTTTTTGCTTCGCCAGTCAGCTATCGCAAATTAGCTAATTCTATCGCTAATAATTATTTTTCACTACTGAAGTCTACCACAGTCCGCTAACTCTTTATTGGCGGTTAAAAACATAATTTCCGATAAAATTACCTTACAATTTATATATTTATTTAATTTTTACATTTTAATGTTATTTTTATATATAACAATTAACAAGCTTTATAGCAAAGACTTACTTATATATATATATATATATATATATATATATATATATATATATATATATATATATATATATATATATATATATATTAACAAGCTTTATAGCAATAACTTACTTATATATATATATATATATATATATATCATCCACTTTCTTTCCCCAAGACTGGGGTAAGGTGCGTGACATGCGGGAAAAAAAGTAGTAGAAGAACATGACAAAGGAAGAAAAGAAAGTCCAGCCTTACCGCCCCTTTTATACCTATTAGTGAGAACTCGTCGTAGTCAGAAAATCCACCCTAGAGCATCACGGAACCGCGACATCATCTCGTCAATGTGGGGTTCATCCTTTGGCCCAGGTGGGCCACAACCTTACCCCCTTACAAAACCCGTCATTCACTCCTATTATGCACCTTTCTTTTCACCTCTGACAAACTTACATTTCTCTCCTCCAGACATTCCTGGACTCAGTAACTTTTTGTTCGGTCTCCCAGCCGGTCGATTCTACTTATACACAAACACACACACACACACACACACACACACACACACACACACACACACACACACACACACACACACACCACTATACATCCCCTTAACCAACCGACTGTCATCCATCCTTTCCACATGACCAAACCATCTCAACGTACTTTCATTTATTTTCTCATTTATTCCTTTCTTCACACAACACAACTCTCTAATACGTTCATTCCTCATTTTATCAATTCTTCTTGCACCTAAAACACGCCCTTAAGATTGTCCATCAACATATTTTACTTCAGATCACTACCTCTTATTCCAGACCATAGTCTCACTACTATGCATTAATACTGGTAACAACATACCCTCATGTAAGAATCTAGTGCACTCAAAACTTAGTCCCCTTACATCCACCAACGATTTAATTGCACCAGCCACCTTCCTGCCTTTCACAACTTTCCTACTACACTGCATCATCTGTTCCCTTATCATCCAACATATATCCTAAATATTTAAAATCAGACACTTGTTCCAGTTGCTCACCCTCTAACGTGACTTCACACCGAGGACTGTCCTCACTCACAACCCTAACCTCCCTCTTATCTACCACTAACATCCTTACTCACATCCAACCAAATCTCTCTACCAATCATCTCAAACTCTCTTCAGATTCACCACACAATGCCAAATAAATCATCCGCATATAATAGGTAGGGCACCTTCCACTCTTTTCCATTCTCCATCATTCTAACACCATCTCCTGCCACCCAAACCTCTAATTCTTTCATAACCCAATCCATATGCAAATTGAATAACCAAGGAGACTTAACACATCCCTGCCTCACTCCGCTATTAATATTAAACCAATCACTTTATTCTTGTACACGCTTCACTATCGTCATACATACTTTTGATTCCATTCAGAAGCCTACCACCAACACCATATAACACTAAAACCTGCCATAGAGCTTCCCTATTAATCCTATCATACGCCTGTTGCAAATCCATAAAACCTAAATACAATTTATTCTTCTTCTCCCTCATTTGTTTTAATGTAAATATTTGATCCACACATCCTCTACAATTCCTAAACGCACCTTGTTCTTTACCAATCAGTCCTTCAGTCACTCGACGCACTCTTTCGACCAAAATACCAGCATATATCTTCCCTACAACACTCAATACACTAATTCCCCTATAATTCCTACAGTTACCCTTATCTCCCTTACCCTTATATAAGGGTACTATTACTGCTCTCCTCCAATCCCTCGGAACTATACCCTCCATATCCGCTTTGTTGCACAATTTCCAAATCCATTTATTCACCATCTCAACTCCGTTCTTGCTCATTTCACCAGCAATTTCATCTATACCTGCAGATTTACCATTCTTCAACTGTCTCACTCTACCCATTACCTCCTCCTTATTAATGACCTCATCCCAAAAATATCCATTCCTTCCTGCGCCATCAAACCCACACACATTCACTATCACCTCTTCATTAATACCAATGTTATACAGATTTTCGAAGTGTTCCTTCGACACTCCCCTCACATCCATTTCATCAGTTACGAAAGCACCATCCCTATTCATTATTCTGAGCATGTTCCTCTTATTTTCATTCTTAACCTTTCGCGCTTCCTATTCCCTTGTAAGTCCCCATTCATCCTCCTTCCAAACTGTTCATTTACCTCTTTTTTTTCCCCCTCTTACGTATGCAGCTTTTATATTTCTTTTTCCTCCTTTTATTATTCCAAACATCTTTCTTTTGAAACTTCTTCATATATATATATATATATATATATATATATATATATATATATATATATATATATATAGTATATATATATATATATATATATATATATATATATATATATATATATATATATATATATATATATATATATATATATATAATATATATATACTAAAATAAATATCTTTTTATATTTTTGTTTATATATATATATATACCATATATATATATATATATATATATATATATATATATCTTTCTATATAATATATATATAATAATAATATATATATATAATATATATATATATATATATATAATCTAGAACAACTCCCAGAAAGGGTTTTCGCCTTTCAGTTGATCCAGCATCTTCTTCTTCTGGTCCGAAACTCTTAACCCTAGAACACTCTAGAGAACCATTTCTCGGGGCAATGGTCTCCGACGCCAGTCCTCTAGTTAAACACTCACAGGTAGGATTTTCGTCCTTTCAGTAGAACTAGCATCTTCTTCCATCATGCCTCAAAACTCGTTCTCCCAGAGCTCTCCAGAGAATCGTGCTTCTTGGCTGTGCCAAAGGGTGGAGAAGGAGGAGGAGGAGGAATAGGACAAAAACATTGACTAATTAGTAACGACAATTATGTTAGGTGTATATATATATATATATATATATATATATATATATATATATATATATATATATATATATATATATATATATATATATATATATATATACACCTAACCTAATTGTAATTACTAGTTAGTCATTGCTGTTGTTCTCCTCCTCCTCCTCTTCCTTTTACTCCATCTGGCACAGGCACTTCAAATTCAAGAGGTGCATATTTCAATTCAGAAACACCAGCTTCTCAAAATTCTCATCAGTCAGGGATGACTTCTTAGGCCTGAGAACATTAGAGCCCAAACTGAACAATTTCTCCACAACCGCGGAAGGGGGGACAGGGGTATTGTACTTGATAAAGAGGTCCAACCAGACTTCTCTGTGCTGCTGAGGGAATAGGTATACAGACAGTGGGGTGGTCCTCTTCACCTTCAGCTTGTTCCAAATCTCAAAAGCCTTCTTCAAGTCCTCCTCATGGTGGTCGATAGCCAGAGGCTGGTTGTCATTCGCCTTCATGTAATGAAAGGGGTCGTTTTCCACCTGCTCCTGCTCTTGGGCGGCACCATCGTTGTCGTGACCAGGAGTCACGTTTATCAGCACCTCACTGATAACCCTCTTCCTGATGGTCTCCTTCAAGTCCTCATTCAGGAACTCAACGACTGGAAGTTTGAAATGAGGGCGGAGGGCTGTGGTCATCAGCAGGTCTATGTCCACAAACAGGTGCTCAAACCTCCCCTTGAAGGCCACCTTAAAGTTGGTAGGATATATATATATATATATATATATATATATATATATAATATATATATATATATATATATGTAATATATATATATATATATATATATATATATATATATACCAGTTTAATAATAATATATAATATATAATAATAATAATAATATATATATAATAATAATATATATATATAATAATATAATATAATATAATAATAATAATAATAATATATTATGTAATATATATATATATATATATATATAATAATAATAATAATAATATAATAATATATATATATGTAATAATAATATAATATATATATATATATATATATATATAATAATATATCTTATATATATATATAATAATAATAATATCTAACTAATAATAATATATATATATATATGTATATATATATATAATATAATAATATATGTATATATATATATATTATATATATATTTTAGGTTGTGACCAAAAGAATTTTTACCTGTGTATTAGAAATCAATGAACTTTTTAATAATGACAATAATGACAGAAAATGACAATTATTTCGTTCAATTCATAAAAAAATATTCCGTACCAATGACAATGAAAATTCTGAAACTTAAGTACATTCATCACAATCAAAATGTATTAGTTGCAATAAGCTTCAGATTCAAATATTTATCTGTTTTGCATTTCTGGTACAGTTCTTCCATTAATTTCACCCCTCGTTCGGCACAAATATTCGTCTGTGGTATATCTACAACGGATCTGTCAACATTCCAGTGAGTTTCAAAGCACTTCATGGCTGCAGAGCAATTTAATTCGGAAATTCCATCCATCAATTTCTGGTGAATCTGTGCGTTAAACATTTGGTTAGAAAACCAGGCTTCTTGCCATGTATTTGAGATGAAAGCGCACGGTGTTTCCAGTGAAATTCTCCATTTAGGAAGGAGGAAGTACGAAATAATAGCATATAAAGCACGTGAATTCCATCTGGCATTGTGAAGAGACGGTAATTTTCTCCAATTAATTACGGGGTACGCACTAGTTTCTTTAAGGAAACTGAATGCTCTACATAACTCATACAGAAATATAAAATCATCTCGCCAACCTGAATTTTGAATAGTTATCATTTCACTCTCTGGCTTGTAGGACTGCTGCAAGATATCGTATTGTTTTATCACTTCGTCCACGAATTCATAGTTGAGAGTTGGTTTGGTAGAAGAAATTGGATTAAAGAAGTCTAACACATGCTCTAAGATTCTATCAAAAATATGATGCTGGCAGCCAATGTACTGTGGCTGACCAAATCCTCATGTGACCATTTCAGTTTTTAATTTTTTAACAATTCCATTCACTCGTCCAGTATTTATTGCTGTTGTGTCACATACGATTATTTTGAAGTTCTTCCATGCATCAAATTGATTCACCAAACTTTGCATTAAAAATATACTGTGATAATCAACATTCACATTTCACTATACCTAATTTCAATCCTCTAAGATTACCACTTGATACTCGTGGTTTGCAATTCGCTTACCGTCAAAACGAAGGCAGAAATATTTCTCTTCTTGCAAAATAGATTTTATTTTACGCTTCGCATCTTCGCTACTTCTTATAACAGCTCGCCAAACACCTGACTGTGATAGTGTTGGAACACTGATTCCATCTTCGGCCAGACTGGAGCAGTAGCTTTATTACTTGAAAGAGACTTTTGTCACCAACTTAGCTGCATGTGATGCTAAACGTTTGACACGTTTTCCTTTGTCATAAGTCATTTAATAAATAATAATTTAAATAATCATTAATAAATAATCATGAGCGATTTTATAAGGATCTACTTTTTATTTGCTACAGGATACAGCACCGTACATACAGATCTCGTGACACACACTGATACTGAAACGGATTGGTGCGGGAAGTTTTTTTATGGCCACCTGCAATAATAATGTTTTAGTAATCAGATCACAAAAGTTCATCATTTGCGACAACAGGAGATTCAAAATTTTGCAAATTTTTTTAGTCATAACTCTAATATATATATATATATATATATATATATATATATATATATATATATATAACATATATATATATATATATATATAGGGGTATATATCTTTATATATAACTATATATATATATACTTCTTTATATATATATATATATATATATATATATAACCAAAATGTCCAAATTAAATGAATTTATTTCTATTTGCCAAATTATTTTTGTACATATCTAAGACTAATACATGCCTAATATTGTACATTGTTTTTAAAATTTAAGGATTGAAAACAAATAAACCTTAGGGCTTGTAGTCCTCTAATTGCGGAATTGCGGAATTGCGATTCCGCAATTCCGCAATTGCGGAATGATTTAGGCATTCCGCTAACTGCAATTCCGCAACTTTTTTCAAATTATCGCAATCGCAATTCCGCAATTTTTTTGGTAGTCCGCAATTGCGGAATTGCGGAATTGCGGACTTAAATTGCCGGAACCTTAGCACTCCCATTATATATAGAGCTGTATGCATATATATATACGCTCATATATGTATATATATATATATATATATATATATATATATATATATATATATATATATATATATATATATATATATATATATATATATATATATATATTATTGTGTGTTTTGTGTGTGATGTGAGAGGTTGTATTTTTACTGGAGCTCCAATGGGTTGATTAATGTTCATAATGTTTTAGTTATTTTTCCCATTAAGTGTGTGTATATTAACTGCTCTCCTGTTTTAATTGTTTTTAACTATTTGGTTTTAATATTTGAAGAATTATAATCGTTATAAAAGATAAGTTATTCGTTTTAATTTTTGTTTTTGAAACTTTTAGTTATGTTAGATAGTCATAGTTAGTTTTTAGAATTGTAGTTACGTAGTTTTGATAGTACTAGGTTATATATATATATTATTTTTCCTTCGTCTTTTTAACTTTAGTTTTTAGTGTTTATTTTTTTTATTTATTTTAAAAGGGTTTTTGCATAACACCTACGTATTTAGTTGCATATTATTTTAATTTATACATATTTAGTTTTATGTTGAATGATTGTAATTTTTTTATTCGTAAATCTGTTAGGGTGTGTGAATGCGTATGTTTTAAACTTTCTGGAATTTTTTTTTTTTACGTTTTTTAGTGAGTGAACAACTTTAATCTGATTTCAGCTTTCGTTTTTTGTCTGTCTGTTTTTGTCTGTTGTTTTTGTTGTTGTGGTTGTGTGTGCGTGTGTGATGGCGGGTTTGCACAGACGCGGGCTTTCTATCGACTTTACCAACATCCGCGGCTTACTCTCTAACTCTGCATCCGTGGAACACCACCTCTCTAACTCTAGCCCTAACCTTTTGCTCCTGTCTGAGACCCAGATAGCTAAGAATTCTTCCTCTAACTCGTTTAATATGTCCAACTATAACTTATTTCATAATTTCCGTCTAAAGGGTGGAGTATGTGCCTATGTTAACATAAACACTCCTGTAACACGTCTCGTGAATCTCGAATCTCCTAATTTCGATGTTCTATGGCTTAAAATCTTTCTCCCTTCTACTACAATAATCTTGTGCTTCTGCTACTGCTCTCCTAACAGAACAGATTTTCACGCCTTTTTTGAATATCTTACTACTTCTCACGAGACTGTTATATCTTCAAATACTGAGGTCCTCTATTTATGGAATTTCAATGCAAGTAACGATAAGTGGTCGGGGTCCTCTCATGCCGATTCGGAAGGAGAGGAAGCAGAAACATTCAGAATTACTCAGCAATCTGGAGCAGCTAATTAAAAGCCCACACACATTCGGATCTCGTCCTAATATCATTTCTATAACACTCTGGACTATGTTTCACCACTAGTCCTTCTCTCTTAAAATACACCACTTTCGCTCCTATCGGTAAATCTGACCACAACCTAATATCTCTTAATTTTAATACTTTCTCTCCAACAGCTCCATCCTGCCCTACTCGTTTTTTCTGGCACTTTGATCGGGCCGATTGGGGGCCTTGCGTCGCTTCTACGCTAACTATAATTGGAATGACTGCTTTGTCTCTGGTGACGCTTCGACTTCTGCCGATAAGGTGGGAGCTGTAGTCGTTGATGGGATGAGCAGGTTCATTCCTTCTTCGACCTAAATTTTTCTCTCCTCATAATCCATGGTTCGATCGTGCTTGTTCTCTGGCCATTCAGGCTAGAGACAGTGCGTATCGGGAGTGGAAAAATTCTCGTTCTCCTATCACTCTTGCTAATTTTCATTCTGCTAGAAATCGTTGCAGGGATACTCTTCGACGAGCAAAGCGAGCTTTCATCAAACGAAAGTGCGCTAACCTCCTTGGTTCTCCTACTGACAAATCTTTCTGGCCTCTTGCCAAAAACATCTCTAACAACTTCTGTAAATCTGTCTTTCCTCCTCTTATTCGCTCTGATGGTTCTGTTGCTAATTCTCCAACTGAAAGGCCAATCTCTTCGGCCTCCTATTTTCCTCTAACTCAACCCTGGACGATTCTGGCATTCCTCATCCTCCTCCTTTTCCTCTCAGGTGTCCTATGCCTTTGCCTGTGATTACATACGATCGGGTGCATGGGCTCCTGAAATCTATGAACGTTAGGAAGGCGGGTGGCCCGGATGGCATTCCTCCCGAGTTTTGAGGGAGTGTGCTTCCGTGCTGGCCCCTCCCCTCGTTCAACTATATTCTCTATGTCTCAATACTAACACTTTCCCTCAGTGTTGGAAGCACGCACATGTCCAACCGATTCCGAAAAAAAGGTAGCCGCTCTGATCCTTCTAACTATCGCCCTATAGCTCTCACTTGTATTCTATCTAAGATCTTTGAAACACTTCTCAACTCTCATTTCTTAGATCATCTGGAATCTCATTCACTTCTTTCCGATCACCAGTATGGCTTTCGGCGCTCGAGGTCTACTGGCGATATACTTTCCTATCTTACTGATTTATGGTTTTCCGCCCTTAGGAACTACGGGGAGACTTGCGTGGTGGCGCTTGACATATCCAAAGCATTTGACCGGGTATGGCACGCGTCACTGCTCTCCAAGCTCCCTTCCTTTGGGTTTCCTCCTTCACTTTGCTTACTTATGTCTAGTTTTCTCTCAAATCGCTCAATGTCGGCTGTTGTTGACGGGGCGACTTCTTCTTCTTTTTCTGTCAATAGTGGTGTTCCTCAGGGTTCTGTCTTATCTCCTACTTTATTCTTACTTTTCATTAATGATCTTCTCACCTGCACATCTAACTCTATCCACTCGTATGCCGATGACTCGACCCTTCATTCTTCAACTCATTTCAATTCTGCTCCCTCTTTTACTTCTAGAATTGCCTCTCGTCTTAATCTTTCCGATTCTATTCTCGCTGATCTGGATGGAATTTCCGGGTGGGGTCGTCTGAACCTTGTGAAATTCAATTCTTTAAAAACCCAACTTCTACAAATCTCCCTCTCTAAGACACCTAACTTTCCTATCTCTTTCGACGGTTCTCTCGTCTCTCCTGTTGACAATATAAACATCCTTGGCCTTAACATAAACAAAAAAATGTCGTGGAAACCTCACATCACAACGGTTGCTAGGACGGCCTCAAAGAAACTGGGGTTCTGTTTGGGCACGAGACTTCCTCTTCTCAGTTGCTTCCAGCTATGGGGCCTCATCCGCCCTTGTGGAGTACTAACTCTCATATCTGGGGGAGCTCTGGTTTCACCAGCTTTTGGACAGGTTTGATTGAGGCACTAATAAACTGTTCTGTACTTTCCAGTTCACTTGACCCTCTATCTTTGCGGCGCGATGTTGGTGCTTTATCTCTTTCTATAGGTAACGCAGCGGCAGGTGCTCTAGGGAACTTGTCACCTCCACCTTTACGACGTCCTCGTAGCACAAGGGGTGCTGTCTGCGCATGAGTTTTGTGTGGATATTGGCAACTCAAGGCTGGTTCGCTGCGGTGCTTCCTTCTTTCCTGCCACTTCTGTTCTGTGGAATTCTCTTCCATCTTCTGTGTTTCCTGCTGAATTTAATCTCCCGCACTTTAAAGCCTGCGTCTGTGCTCATATGCGTGATTTGCGTTAGTTGTGTACTTCTGAGGCGTGCAACACCTCAACGAATGAGGCTTCATACGTGATTACGAATTAGTGACAACTATAAAAAAAAATATATATATATATATATATATATATATATATATATATATATATATATATATATATATATATATATATATATATATATATATATATATATATATATAATACTAATAAAATGGAATATTTCGAATGTTAGCCTATGAATATCCATGTAAATTAAGTCATTGCTATTCTAACATCAAAAGCCCAATTGGAATTGGCTTAATTCAAGTACTCGATTGCTTAAACAGAATAATAATATTTGGTGAGTAAGTTGACTGGGACAGTCTCGACAGGCCCATGTGGCTTCTAACTGTCTCTATATTCTTAATGTCTTAATGTCTTCTATTTTATTCTAGAATACCTAATAATACCAATCATAAAATAATAATAATAATAATAATAATAATAATAATAATAATAATAATAATAATAATAATAATAATAATAATAATAATAATAATAATAATAATAATAATAATAATAATAATAATAATAATAATAATAATAATAATAATAATAATAATAATAATAATTCAATAATAATAATTCAATAATAATAATAATAATAATAATAATAATAATAATAATAATAATAATAATAATAATAATAATAAAGTAAGAAGATAACTTTGTGCTCTTACATTATTAACTTATTACAGTGATGGCTTCATTATTTTTGTCTTTTATACGTTTCTTTAAAATACTTTTTAATATTGATTCTTCATCATCTTGTTTTATCTTCTTATAGCTCATCGTGGCGTAGTGGTCGAACACTTGAGATTGTACCAACGTTGTATGCCAATTTTCTTGCAATGAAAGTAGATGTAACGAGCTTTATTTTGACTATAGGACGAAATCACTTCTACAGCATATCTTGAAACACAAGTACAGGTCGAGTAAGATACAACAACGTATGCAGGTAGAACATGCAAAGTCATACAACAATAGTATAGTAAATTAATTTAACATTTTGTATAAAATGAATGATTTTGTGATCTTAGACTAGGAGATTCCACTTTTACTAGAAAACTTAGACCGAATATCGACAACAAATGCAAAGAAATGTAGGATCAGTTAATATTTTTACTTGAGAAGAAAGAAAAAAAAAGTTATAAACTTTACATTTTTAATTTTCATATATTTTGCAAAACAGTTTTACTCTTTCTTACATATATTTGAAATAATTATAATATTTTAATTTTAGTTTCGTTTTTAAAATTGTAATAATACATATCCTTGAAAATGTTCAACGTGAGCGAAGAAAGCTCGGATTGATACAAAAGGCAACAATTTTGTTTTCTTCAAGAATTGTCCTGAACGAAGATAACGAAAATATTCGGACTTCGGAAAGCTTTTTTAGGAGCTTAGAAAAACGTTGTAAAATTTATGTAAAGACAAATGCTGATTTAACTTTTTATATTATTATTATTATTATTATTATTATTATTATTATTATTATTATTATTATTATTATTATTATTATTATTATTATTATTATTATTATTATTATTATTATTATTATTTGCAAATTTTCATCACTTAAAATATATTTG
>JABUQX010145458.1:0-5000 GCA_015478945.1 Trachelipus rathkii
GTTGTACTTCACGTTCAGTTGTTTGGGTGTTTAACCGTTTTCGCATTTATCGTGAAGCAACTTTCGCCGTTTTTCGTGCGCCACTTCATATATATATATATATATATATAATGATCTCTTAAAAATTTTGGTAATGCACTTCTAATCGGATGCATGAAAGGAAGCGAACATATTCAATTTCGATTGGATATTTACAATATAGCTTTGACCGTTTACATAATATTATGTTCATTACATAATATAGTTCATTTTATAATATAGATTAAATTTCTTAGTTTTAACAGCAGCGTTGCTTATATACTTTATATATATATATATATATATACTCTTATATATATATATATATATATATATAATAATATATAATAATAATAATAATAATAATATGTATATAATAATAATATATTAATAATAATAATAATAATAATATAATATATATATATATATAATATATAATAATAATAATAATATATATGAAATAATATATATATAATATATAATATATGTAATATAATAATATATAATAATATAATAATAATAATAATAATAACTAATATATATATATATATATAATATAATAATAATATATATAATATAAAAATATATATATAATAATAATAATAATAAATATATATATATGTAATAATAATAATATGTATATGTAATAATAATAATAATAATAATAATATATTATATAAAAATATATATAATAATATAATAATAATAATAATAATAGTATAATATATAATAATAATAATAATATATAATATAATAGATAATATGTAATAATATATGTAATAATATATATATATATATATATATATAACTATATATATATATATATATATATATATATATATATATATATATATATATATATATATATATATATATATATATATATATATATATATATATAAATAATATATATAATAACCATATATATATATATATATATATATATATATATATATATATATATATATATATATATATATATATAATATATATATATATATATATATATATATATATATATATAAAATGGTCGAGCATATTAGAATAGTTGTAGAAGATGGAGGTACAAAATAGGAAGCTCATCTATATCAACCAGGATGAAGACTCCTTGTTTAATTGTTATATAAGGTAAGCAAGAAGAAGTGAACCTCACGCCACAGACGAACCTGGAAAAAGAAAGCTACATACTACCATTTCTGGTATTTCCAATTAAATAATTAAATTCATAGGGAGAATGCTGCCCCATCCCTCTAATTTGACGAACCAATATTTAAGTGAGAGCGTCTAGCTGCTGAAAATATTGAAAAAGGAAAGCTCACAGACATCACTCCTTAAAACTAGCTAATTTTCTTTTCTAGAAAGTGAAAGATTGCTGATAAATTATTATAATCTTTTCATATTCTTAAACTCAACAAATTTAAAACGTAAGTCTAAAAGACTAATAAATTGCTCACTACTTTTTAACTTTATTGACCCTCTCTCTTCTCTCTATCCCTGCAACATGACGTTGGTTCACTATATCTACTACAACGGCATGTGCTCGACGGAGTTAACCTCTCGCATAGCACCACAACGGTGACGTCCTCGTATCACAAGGGGTGCCTTTCACCCGTTTGAATTCTTTGTGAGGATTAAAAGTTCAAGACTTGCATGTTGTTGTGCCACCTTTCCAACCACCTCTGTTTTTTTTGGACCTCTCCATCATAGTAAGTATTTCCTGCCGTGTTTAATCTTTATCTCTATAAAGCCTCCGTCTGCGCTCATCTGACAGATTTAGGATAGGTTTGAAAGTTTTTCTTTATTTTATTGTGTCTAGAAAGTGGCCCTGACCGTAAGTGGTAGTGGCCTGTAAAGAAAAAAAATCTTTCGATTCTGTGAATTGTACTTCAGATATTGTCAGGTCATACTAAAAACAGAATCTCTCATTTTCTTTACCGTGATAGGTAGCTTATAGTTGCGCAACATCGAAGTGTTGGATTTGTCGTGTGCAGCTATATACTTAAGGTTTCCTATGATTATAAGAATTAAGGGTAGACTAGAAAACATTATAAATATCGAATTTGAGAACAGTAGATCTACAGTTAAAAGGTTTGGAATGACTTTCATTCCCTGGTCTAGGGTGAACATAATAAGCACGCTTCACATTGGTATTAAAACAGTGAATAGAGTTGAATTAAGGTTGACTACAACCAGAAGCACATTTATTTAAATCAAGAGGAAGGGATTCTATCCAGACAATATAATAAATGATTAAATAACCTACATATCAAAATCAATCTCGGGCTCTAGCAAAGACCATCTCGAAGGAAAAAGGAGAGGTAACTTTATCATGTCTATTTTCGTGTAAAAAGTAAATTGCTTATGTTATATTCTAATTATATATCTTAAAAATTTTAACAGGAGTTTTAATAAAATCTTTAAAAATATACCTAAGTTTACATCGAAAGAAAACAACAGTTTGGCAACTCTGAAGAAATTTATCACGTAATCAATGGAAAAAAAAATTCCATCATGCGCATCGAAAATTCCACGGCTCATTAAATTCTCTTGTCAATTTGCCAATTTTCCCCTTAAAGTACCCATCGACACTCTCCACCTTACCCTTGGAAGACGCGTACAACAGTTTGAGAACCACTTAAATAAATTTATTAAGAATGACTGAGATCAAAAGTTTATTTTTCGGAAAAAAAATTAGTAGAAATAACAAATCTGTACTTCATTTGAAGGGATCCTCAGTTTTGTAATAGGATCTTATGCATTCCTCATAATATAAAACAAAACGAACGGGTAATTAGTGATTAGTGATAGTGATATCCCCGATTAAATATATATATATATATATATATATATATATATATATATATATATATATATATATATATATATATATATATATATATATATATATATATATATATATAACTACTCAATATTTAGGCTATATATATATATATATATATATTATATATATATATATATATATATATATATATAATATATATAATAATAATATATATATATATATATATATATATATATATATATATATAATAATAATATATATATATATATTTCTAACTCTCTATAATATATATATATATGCTGTAACAACCAACCAGCATTATGCTCTGCTCTATTATTTTCTCACCTTTCTCACCAAGCGCGTAGATTAGGGCTGTGCCCTGTCATTTACGAAGCCCCTCCATGCCGTCCTGTCTTGGTACATCTCCTCTTCCTCCACCTGTTCCAGGTTCCGTCCTCTCTTCATTGCAGTCGCCGCAACTCCATCTACCCATCACTTCCTTGGTCTTCCACTCGGTCTTCTTCCCTCCCGGACTTATAGCATAACATTTTGCCTGGTATCTCTCATCTTCCATTCTTCTAACATGTCCGTACCATCTCAACTGTTGTTTTCCCACCAGATCCAGAACAGACTCCACCTCCAGCTCGCGCTTAATCTCCACATTTCTCCTCCTCTCCCATCTACTCGCTCCGACTATCAGTCTTAACACCCTCATCTCCACCGCCTCCACCCTACTTCTGGTTTTGGTGGTCAGAGTCCACGCCTCCGCTCTGTACATCAGCATTAGTCTCAGCATTGTGGTATAAATGAGCACCTTCACCTTTCTTGACACATGCTTATTCTTCAATATCGGGTACAGCTGCCTCATCACTCTCGAAAGGAATTTCTTGATTTTCACCTCGATCTCACCGTGCCATCTCTCCCCCTCCCTCGAATTCACCGTCCTCCCAGGTAACTGAAGCTTTTCCGTGTCTTGCAACAAGACGCCGTCCACCCCTGGATCTCATCCCTCCCTCTCCCTCGAAATCTTCATCACCTCTGTCTTCTCTTTGTTTTCCTCTTCCCTCGTCCACAGCACCCTTCCTACCATCTTGTCATCACCCTTTGCAATGACTCCTTATCTCTCGTCACCATCGCTATAGCATATACCATAGCCATCCCCTCTTCCTCCTCCAGCGCCATCCTTCTTATAAATTTATCCGCATACGTGACAAAAAGTTATGGTGAGAGTATACCGCTGCCTTGTCTAATTCCTGTGTCTCCCACCTCAAACCACTGCCAAAGCCACATTTGACGTTCTAACAGCACTTTCATTCCCTATATACATTCCTTCTATTACCCTAATTAACTTTCGATCTATTCCGTAGTATGGATCACGCATCGTTTCCACAACTTTTCACTAGGCGACCTGTCAAAAGAAGGCTGTAGGGAACCGTGCGATCCATACCAGTCTAGATCAGATGATAGGAGTAATCAAAGCATATAGGAATGAAAGTGCTGTTAGAACGTCAAATGGTGTTGGGAGAGGTGGTTTGAGAAGTGGAGACGGGATATATATATATATATTTATATATATATATATATATATATATATATATATATATATATATATATATATATATATATATAACCTATAATATATATATATATATATATATATATATATATATATATATATATATATGTATTTGGAAATAGTTATGGCTAGTCAAATAAAAAGGGGGTCGTTAAATTTATCGCAGCACGTAGAAGATGAAGCAACGTTCTCCTTCTCGGTACGACTTTAATAAATAAAAAAATAAATAAAATAGAATAATATAGACTGTGTTTGTACAATATATAAAATAATAAATGAATGAATGGTTGTTAGTTCTCCCCAATTAGTATAAAAATAAAAATGATTTCTATCATAGAATGCCAGAAAGGAAAAAAGGCTTTACCTTGGCGAATATAATAACAAAAACTTTTGTTCAATATTACTTCACCTGTTTGTTTTTACAATTGATGAATGATAAAATCAATCACATTATTGTGACAACTATTTTGATGTACCGATTAATCAAATGTAATTAATAATCATCACGTGTTGGCTAAAACTCAATAGAAGATCGCGAAGTTTTCCTGGGATTTGCGTTTTATCATGTTAATTTTTTTATTTATTTTTTTTATATATATTTTT
>JABUQX010145458.1:10000-12500 GCA_015478945.1 Trachelipus rathkii
AATATCTTTTGTTGTTAATGACACTGTAAGCTTCTAAGCTGTCCACTCTTCTAAAACGGAGAGGTTTAATTCTCTGGTCTTTTCAGTGATCAAGGACTTACATTGGTTTGAGAGTAAGTCAAAGCTAAATCTATTCTTCACCACTCAGTAGTTTTGCTAAGATGCAATAGAATTGCTCTATCTGATCCTCAATCCTTACTTCCGAAATATTTTAAGGATATCATGAGTTTCTCTACTTTACCTTTAATACATTTAACATTTACATTTCAAGCTGATTATTAGTCAAAATATAATACAAGCCTTATTTGTGAAGCTGTGAATTTGAATTCCATCTCATGCATGGCTATAAAAGGGAAACCATTTCGAAGACATCTTGCTAAGACTACATAATTGGTTTTATTAACTATAAAAATTAATTCTCAGAAGTGGATCAGAAACCTTAAGCTCAACAATCAACTGCATTGGACAATAAAATAGTGTATTAGGTCATTTCATTATAAGATCCTATATTATTTAGAAAAAAGGACTTAGGATGCTTCCTTGAGGGACTACGCATTCCGCTTCAATAGTTTATGGCGTATTATTATTATTATTATTATTATTATTATTATTATTATTATTATTATTATTATTATTATTATTATTATTATTATTATTATTATTATTATTATTATTATTATTATAATAAATTATTATTATTAGCATTATTTTGTGTTATTGTTATTGTTATTGTTATTATTATTAATAATTATTATTATTATTATTATTATTATTATTATTATTATTATTATTATTATTATTATTATTATTATTATTATTATTATTATTATTATATGCTTAAAAAAATATCCGATACTATAATGTATTATATTTTAATTACAAAAGGACTTGAACTTGGACTTTAATTTGGATTTGGACTCGGACTCTGATGACTCAGTTTAAAATCTAGACTTACTAAGACTCGGACTCAGTATAAAATCTGGCCTCAGTAGACTCTAAAAGTCGGACTAGCCATCAGCTTAACATGGTTATGTGGTACGCTTAATCTTCTAATCTTCCCGTAAAGAAGCGCTCTATTAAGCTTCAAACTTTCAAAGTTTGTCACTAACTTGAGACATGGTGAACCAATTATTATAAACAAAGAAAAGTTTAATATAAAGTGTTTAAAAAGAAAAGAAAAAAGAAAAATTAATTATGGAATATCTTTTATAATTTATAATATTTATTTTTGTGTCTTTTATTATGTAATTATCTTTCTCATATACAACAAAATAATTCTCCCATCTTCTACAGACATGAACTACAACAACAGAGATATATATATATATATATATATATATATATATATATATATATATATATATATATAATTCTTATTTAAAGGCTTCAATTGTTATCTTTGTAACGGAAGTATATATATATATATATATATATATATATATATATATATATATATATATATCTATATATATATTTAAATAATCTATATATATATATATATATATATATATAGATTTATATATATATATATATATATATATATATATATATAAATAAATAAGTGTTATATATATATATATATATATGTAATATATATATAATATATATGTAGTATACATATATATATGTATATGTATGTATATAATATCTTCTTCTTAACATATATATAGCAATATATGTAATATATATATATGTAATATAACTTAATATGTATATGTAATAAGAATATAAAAATAATAGTCCTGGCAATGATATACATTTCTGTGCTCTAAAATATATATAACAAATGGTATAATATAAATGCAATAAAAATATATATATATAATAAATAGACGCTATAATAATAATAATAGCAAATTTAAAATTGTTATAATAATAATACTATAACCATAATAATATATTTAATATAATATCATAATACTAATGACGATATATAATAATATAATGCTCATGTATGTAATAACATATATATATATATGGCATAACAAAGAAGAATGAAAATTCTAAAACCCAATAGATTCTCAAATCCAACAAGAAATTCGTCTCAGATAAGAAAGCTCGAAGAAAAAAAAAAGAAAAAAAAAAAAATCAGAAACAGAAAAATACGGGAGACGAACTGCATCCCAACTACCTTTGGGAAGTGGAGGAACAGTACAAAAATAATTAAGAAACTTCTCACACTTAATATCAATCCTTTTCTCCATAACCTTGTTTTTATTTCCTTTCTGGTTCTTCTAAAGCTACTGTTGTAGACATCCACCGTTCATCCTTTAAATTTATCAGTTGCAGACTAGTGATTCCTCCCAGGTTTCTGCTGTATCCCAACTCTTTTTCCCTAGTACATATATGACCTTCTCTAATATCACTTTACTGCTTATCTACTCCTTTGCGGATTATTGACGATTCACGATTGTTTACCCATTTTATTTGAATGAAAGAGCTCACACTAGACTGCAAATATTATATGAAGGAAAGTGACGCTTGGAGTAACTATCCATAA
>JABUQX010145458.1:17500-22314 GCA_015478945.1 Trachelipus rathkii
TGAACTTTCGATAACTACTTTTTCTTTTATGTTCTGAAGTGTCTTCTCTTTTCAGAAACCAGCAGTAATCACTCATCATTGCTTCATCCCATCTGCCCTGATAACGTTTCTCCATTTGCTGTATATCTTGGTGGAATCTTTCACCTTGTTCATGTCTGATGAGAATGTAAAAAATGTATTTTTAGTGACATTCTGCAGCCTAAGTTCTTGTAATTAACTAGCAACCTCTCTACTATACGATCACTATTTTCAACTCGTTTGTTTCCAAGGAAGCCTGTAATAACGTCTTTGAAGGAATTCCATGCAGATAGTTCATCATGGTTTAATTTCTTGTCAAAAGCGGGGTCACGTTGTAGTTGTCGAATCTGCGGTCCAACGAAAACGCCCTCTTTCAATTTAGCGTTACTTAAGCCACGAAAAACGTCACATAAATATTTAAATCCATCTCCTTCCTTATCCATGGCCTTCACAAAATTCTTCATCAATCCAAGTTTAATATGTAATGGTGGTAAAATAACTCGCTTAGGATCTACAAGGGGCTTATACTTAACATTCTCTTTGCCCGGGGTAAATGTATCTCTTTCTCTCCATGTTTTTCGTACGTAATGTTGCTTAGTATCCCGGCTGTCCCATAAACACAAAAAACAACAGTGTTTGGTGAATCCTCCCTGTAGACCAAGAAGGAGTCCAACAACTTTCAGATCACAACAGATAAGCCATGTGTGGTCATAATATTTAATAACCTTCAATATTTCGGACATGCGTGCGTCATAGGTTTCCTTCATTCAAACAGCATGCGCAACCGGAATGAGGGAAACTTGTTTGAGTTATGCAATAAGACGGCTTTTAGGCTAGTTTTTGAAGCGTCTATGGATAAGCGCCATTCACAATCTAAATACGGAATACCAAGCTCACGCGTAGAGTCCATTAACATCGGAACATGAACATATTAAGTTACTCTTTATAAAATATTTCTCTAAATTCCTGTTTCTATTTCTATATATACTAATATTAGCCTTTTGATCTAACAAATTCCCCTCCGGCGTGAAACTAAGATTTCAGCTTGCTGTTTGACAAATACACAGGTCTCGGACTAAATCATTTAGTTCCGGTTGCGCAATCATGTGTGGTGTTGCATTTGATTCGTCTGGGATATGTAGCATATCTACCACGCACCAAATGCTCCAGCATTAGGAGTCAAACAAACCTTCATCTGAGTCAGGAACGTCTTTCCAAGATGGTGCTATAGGAATCAGTAGGTTCTCATCATTATGGGGACTGGTCTCCTGGCTGAGTTAATTGTCGGATAGGCAATGTTTGCTTTAGTTTTGGTGAAGCCACATACATTTGTTAAGAAAAAGTAGCAATCCTGTATATGATCCCTTTGCTCCATCCAATACATCAGCACTCCAAAGGGCAAATGCGCTTTTCACCTTTTAACCACTGGGTTAATTTAACTATAACATCTAATGCTTTGTTGTTATGTGTGGATTATAATATCCTGGACTTAACGCACACTTAAATAATGTTTATAAGCCGTTTTAAATATTGAGTGATTGGTTTCCGTTGACTTTTCGTAGTATATTCTCCACATACGTAGCAAAAAACATTCGGAGAATACTTATACAAACACGTTTGGTACTCATACTTTTTTAATATATATCTGAACAAACTAAATTAACATTAATACGCTTCAGCAAAAATATATATATATATATATATATGTATATATAAATATATCATATATATATATATATAATAATAATATATATATATATATATATATATATATATATATATATATAACTCTTTATATATATATATATATATATTAAAAGACTAACAACATACAGACACAACTTTTACACTGAAAAACAACTCTGTAACTGCGAGCACTACAAAATTCTCAGAGAAGGCATTATATAACATTTTCACGATTTTCGTGTTCAAGCGCTCAATGAATGACTCATAGCAGCAGTGTGACGTGAGCCGTCATTTTTCGAGCCTTATCATCCTTTCAGGACAACTATACCTACATAGAACACCTATTCCGTTTTAGTTCCAAAATCATTGTTGACCTGTGTAATTTTTGGGAATTTTAATAATAATAATAAAATAAATAATGATAGAAATAACAGTAAAAAAAATATATAAAATTAATAGTGAACTATTACAAGATACTTATAATAATAATAAATCAAAAATTTGTCCTGCTTAGTAGACGATTGTATATGAAATTTCAATAAGGTTACAAATTGATACTGCTAGTTAATAATTAAAAAAGGACTAACAATGATGGTAGTAACAGTTAACATCCTAGTCAAAAATAATAAAAATAATAATAGTAATAAAAACTTAATTACGGGCGTTGAGGTCAAGCGAATCCAATAGTTTCTCAAAATTATTATCGACTCAAAAAAAAATTATGTGAACGATAATATAAATTTATGAAATAAAAATCACAAATAATGATACTCGTGTAAAACTCCTACAAAAAAAAAATTAAAAGTAATTATAACAGAAATGTTATGAGACCATTACACGTAAAATATAAGAGATAATTACCTCCGTCTGCTTGGTAAGTAGAAATACAAGTGACTTCAAATCGTGAAATTGGGTTCCCAAGAAATTGTGTTTTGTTTTGTGGGGGTGAAGGGACGTCTAAATCAAATGAAAAAGTTTAATCATAAGCAAATGTGAGTAATTATATCCTTCTACGACACGTACATAATATATATATATATATATATATATATATACCATACCTCACATATATATATAGCATATATATATATATATATATATATTTTCTTCACTAAATATATATATATATATATATATATATATATATATATATATATATATATATATATATATATATATATATATATATATATATATACATATATATATA
Organism: Trachelipus rathkii; assembly: GCA_015478945.1. NCBI lineage: Eukaryota > Metazoa > Arthropoda > Malacostraca > Isopoda > Trachelipodidae > Trachelipus > Trachelipus rathkii. The sequence goes on from JABUQX010145458.1 coordinate 20,415, forward strand.
TATATACTACTCTTCAACCTTTCATACTATATATATATATATATATATATATATATATAACTATATATATCATACATATATATATATATCTATCTATACTACTATATATATATATCTAATATATATATATATATATATATATACTATATATATAACATATACACCGCACATAATATACCTTATTGCTATCTTATATATACTCTCACTTTCTCCCATATATATATATATATAATTTATCGCATTCGTATCGGTTTTTGATTTGAAAGAATAAAAAATAGGTTCAACGATCCAAAAATAGAAAAGGAAAAGAAAAAAGAAAGGTTTTATGCTCAGAGGAACAAAAATTGTTTTTAAATTCAAATGAGGAAGAGTAGTGAAGGTAAGCAAAAAGGCAATTGTCTCTTCTAATGTGTTTGTGCCGGAAAGCTTGAAAGGAAGGTTACTACCTTACTATATATATATATATATATAACATTAATATATGTATATATATATATATATCTTTATATATATATATATATATATATATAATAACCATATATATATATATATATAATATCTTATATATATATAATAATAATAATATATAATAATAATAATACATATGCATATACAAAAATATATAGCAATATATAATAATAATACTATATACATATATAATATATATATATATACTAACCAGCAAATATAAGTAATAACAATAATAATAATAATAACTCTATATATAATAATATATAATATGTATATATATATAATAATAATAACATTATATATAATATATGTATATATATATATATATATATATATAATATAATAATAATAATAATATATATATACTCTTTCTATATATATATATATCAGTTCAGAGAAACGTTGTTTACGAGATGACATTTATGGAAAATTTAAGACAATCGACAATTTAAGTGAAAAAAAAAAGAAAGTTTTGTAAGATATTTTTATGTTAACAGCTATTGGATATGATTGAAAATATACATATGTTATCATGTGTATTTTCGAGAAAAAGGAAAGCTTTCCGAAGTATCTATTGATTAAAATCTATATATATATATATATATATATATATATATATATATATATATTTCTTTCTTATATATATATATATATATATATATATATATATATACATATATATATATATATATATATATATATATATATATACTGTTATAATATCTGAGTAATCTAATATCCATACATTATATAGTTTTATTAGTATATAATATAATATAATAATATAATAATATATATATATATATATATATATATATATGCATATATATTAATATAATAATATATATTATACTATATAATATATATATACATATAATATATAATAATATATATATATATAATATGTATATATAATAATATATATATGTAATAATCATTATATATATATAATTTTATGTATACATATAATAATAATATGTAATAATAATAATAATAATATATATATATGTAATATAATAATAATAATAATATGTATATATATATATATATATAATAGTACTAATATATATATATTTATAATAACATATTATGTATGTATGTAATAATAATGTATATATATAATATATATATATATATATGTATAATATATAGTAATATTATATAAATTAACCTTAACTCTCTATTATAATAATATATAATAACTTAATAATAATAATAGCATATCTTTCATATAATATATAACATAATAATATATATATATGTGTATATATATTGTAATAACATGTAATAGCAACCAACCTTAATATGTAATAATAATATATGTAATATACATATATATATATAACATAATATATGTACAATATATATATGTACCAATATATATATGTATGTAATATATATTATAATAACCAATATATAATATATATAT
>JABUQX010145459.1:2500-15025 GCA_015478945.1 Trachelipus rathkii
AACTCAAAATTTTCATTTTTTCCACCTAAACTTTCAAGTTTTTAATTTTAAATTTACAAGTTTTCACTACCTCAGTTTATCAAAATTCCTTATTTACAATTCTGAGGTAGACTTTATGTACATTTTTGGTCAAAACCAAATATTTTTGTTACAGTTTTAGGCTTTTCGTCCTATCCAGAGAATTTTTAGGACTAAAAAAAAACGGATTATATTTTCCTGTTTTCTGTTCTAATAATCTATTAATGAATAAATTTTATCTAATGTTTTAACTTTCTTCTGTATCTAGTTTCTTGTCAAATAAAATGGTATTGTTGATTATTATCTTATAACCCATTCATTATCATTTTATTTTACTAAGGAATGAAAAAGGAACAGTAAAGACTCTTTTCATAGGCCTTTTTATTTTGACTGTCTTTTAACATCCTTTATCGTTTTTAGACACAAATTTAAAGTTTTCTGTTTTGCTTCTGTTTACCTTAATCAATTTGTTCTTCTCTAAAACAAAATTGAAGTTTTATGTTCTGTTTGCGAATATCATATTTAATTTGTGTCAGGATAATCTGATTGTTCTCTTTGTAGTATCTTTTCTAAGTTTAATAATCTTGTGAGTATCTGTTTGATGACAGATGTTTGAGACATAGGTTAGTATCTGTTTCCCATGTGTTTTCTGCAATGTTTCCTTTACAGTCTTCACTTAAATTATATGAATTTTCTATTATATTTTTTCCTAATTTCCTGTAAGATATGTATGGTTTTCTAACTTCTACATATAAAAATATATTTTTATAATATAAAAATATAAAAGATAATTTTTAAACGTGTTTCTGCAATAAATATGAACTATAACTATATGTGTTATTTATATTTTCTGATAAATAACATATAATTTTCAATGTGTTTCTGTAATAATTCTGTAAATTGAAGATTTAATTTCTCTTCTTGTTGTTCTGACGGTTCTTACGAAATCAGTTTTCATTATTAGTTCTCTAAATTTCTAAGTGTCTGAGAGAAGAAGGCATTTCCACAGCAAATTTAAAAACTTTACAGTTATAATTTCCTTTTCTATTGTTTTCTTTTCTATTTTCCAACTAAGTTATTAAAAGTTTCTTGAAGGTTTCTATTATAAATTTTTATTCAATGAATAAACTTTTCACCATTGTCCTTGTCAGGATAGATTCCTGTTAGGATTGATGTTTCTAGGTATGTTATTTTCCATTTTCGGGTTATCTTAACCCTTTACCATATTTTCTCTTAATTTATGGTACTAATTATTCTTTCATTATGGAGAAATAGAAAACACAAGTGGTTTTTAAACACACCTTTCGACCAATATGCCAGTAGTTGGGCTTAGAATCAGAGTTCCTAATCTCCTTGTTAACTGAAATTATTTTTCAGAGTTAATTTCATTAATTAAATTTCAATTTATATTTTATTTAAATTTCTTCTCAAATGAAGAGATTTCTTAACTAAATATAACCATTTATATGCCTAAAACGGCTTTTCTTTTAAACCTAAATGAAAGTTTTCATTACTTTTTCTAATTTTATTGTCGAGTTTCTCAAAGGTAGTAACCAACGGTGTATTCCTTGTAAATCTTTACTGTAGATTTACAATTCCTGAATAGTTACTAGAATTCTTTGGTAAATAATCGGCTTATCCTTTCAATCCTATGAAATTCCTGGTTATTACCGAATTCTGAAAATAGTAAGGATTTCTATCCTTTTTTTCACAGATGAGATTCGAATGATTCTGTATGTGCTCTTCTAACAGAATTATTAAAAGTTTTGTATCCATATTGTTGTCCAAATTATCACAACTTCTGACCTTTAACTAACTTTTTCTGTGCTAGTATCTATAAAAGAACCTTTTTTCTTTTCTTTATATCTACCCCTATCTTCTGTGGGATATACCTCTTAATCAGGGATAGGCCTTCTTGGCTTCCATTTAACTTTTCAATGAAGTGTCCAGATTCATTTAGAAGTAAATTCTGTTTCATATCTAGGGTCAAATGTTGTTTAAATTTTTGTAACTGGAAAACTTACTTTGAATGGTGAACAAAAATGTAAATGTACTAGAGTTCTTGAAAGCTATCAATGAAGAGGTTCCTATCTAAAAGGTGTCCAATCTTTTCTGCAGGTTGTCTTCCTTGAGTCGCAATCCAAGATGTCCTTTTAATCTCCATTTTGTTAATTTCTGATGTTATATTTTTCTTATCAGATATCTTTTCTGATAGTATGATCTCTTGAAACTTAAAACTAAAGAAAACTATCTATCCTTTATTTGGAACCTTCTGTTTCAAAAATGTTAACCTAGGTTTCTTTTCCGGTGAAACTCTGAAGGTTTAACTGAATAAAAATTCATTATTTTCTTTCTTTTGCTTATCCTATAAACTATGTAGGAATAAGAAAATATGTTATTTATTAACATTTGATTAATAAATAATTAATAAATAAACATCTTTTATCAATGTTACATGATTAAGCACCTATTTGTCTTATCATGCTTTTCTAAAAATTGATGTAAAGTTATTTGTTCCAAAGATTAGTTTTCATTTTCTGACTTATGGTTCATGGAATATTTCAAGAGATATTTCCAGCTTCTTCTATAAATTGCCGTTTACTTGTCCTTATGTTACTCTCAAAAACTTTTGTTACATGAGTTCTTTTGAAAATTTCTGAGAATAAAAATTATTAAGATGTAAGCTTTGATATCGCTTAAATTTCTTCGATGATTTGAGCAATTTTGCTAAACTCTTTGCAAAATTACCAAACATTAAAAAATCATGAGGATGGATCATATCCATCATTCATTTTCTTCAATAATAACTTCTATTTTTCTGAACAAAAATTGTTAATTTATTTCTGAAAATATAAGAAAATGAAAAATGTCATCTAAATTTTGTTTTCAGACTTCAACTTTTCCTTAAAGTTCTTTTAAAGTCTGCCAGAATAAAATGTTATTCTAGTATCTATCTAAATTTTCTTGTAAAATTTAAATTTAAATCTACGCACTTCACTATTCTTCTTATAATATTAGAAGTGGTAATTAATTTCTTTGTATTAACCCTTCCTTCAATTTAATACTTAAGTTGGATTATGTAAACCTCTTTTTTCTTAAGACTTTATATTTGAAAAATATCAATTTCTTCTTAATATTTGTGCTTGGTTAACTGTTCTTATCCTATTGAGGAAAGAACATTTTCTTCCATTTTGTCAATACGAGATTCTTCTTTAGAAATCTCTTTTCTTCCATTTTGTCAATACGAGATTCTTCTTTAGAAATCTCTTTTCTTCCATTTTGTCAATATGAGATTCTTCTTTAGAAATCTCTTTTCTTCCATTTTGTCAATACGAGATTCTTCTTTAGAAATCTCTTTTCTTCCATTTTGTCAATACGAGATTCTTCTTTAGAAATCTCTTTTCTTCCAAAAGGATTATCATTCTTATTTATCCGATATTAATTGGATATTAATTAACTTTTATTCCAATTAATTTTAATTTAAAATATAATATTTCTATGAAGTAATATGTTCTCCTTTTCTGTCTGTTGGAGGAAGAACAATATTCTCTTTGTAGTTAAATGTTCTCCTTCTCTGTCTGTTGGAGAAAGAACATTGTTCTTCATTTAATTTCTTCATAATTGGTTATGTGGAATATTTTATTAGCCCTTCTCAAAGCAGAACTATAAATTTTAATTTCTGAAGTCTAAACTCTAAGTCTTATGTTTATTCTTCTCTTTTTTAATGATCCTTCTTGATCAGAGAAGATATAATTTCATTGTATTTTTAATGAAGTATTATCACTATCTTCTAAAAAATTTAAATCTAAAGAAATCTATTAGAGGATGGGTAATTATCTATCTGTTATATCCATCTTCTTTTCTTCATTAATATTACAGTTCTATTTAAATTTATTTAAAAAAAAAATATTTGTTGTTCTCTTCTCAAGAGAATGTTTTATCAACACTTATTTTTATCACATTAAATAAAAATGAGTTAATTTCTTAAATGTAATTGTACTATTATTTTTATCGTTTGTACTTGTTTTAAACACTGTGTTATTTGTTTTGGCCAAGGAGAAGGTTCTGACCTATCTTCCTTGCTCTAAAGATTTCTGTATTCTTTAACTGTTGTTGAAGGAGGTGTGTTTACATTTTCTTCTCCTCCAAATACTTCTATAACAGTCTTTCTCAAAGTGGGCGATAACGCACCCTTGTGGGCGCTGGAGGCCTAGAGGGGGGCGGTAAGGGGCCTAGAAAAAAATTGGGGGTGTTGAAGTGGTTTAGGGGGGCAATGGCTGATTTGTAATTTCATCTACTTAATATTTTAAAATTCATTGAAATTAAAACCTAACTATTTAGTAATTTTAGTTCATATTTCTGCCCCGTTTGATTGTATATAATTATAACTATAATTATATTTATAATTATTATATGTTTATGTTGTTATATATATATATATGTTATGGTATGGTTATATATTATGCTATATATATATATATATATATAAGTATATATATATATATATATATGTTATATTATATTATATATATATATATATTTATATATATATATAAATATATATATATATATATATATATATATATATATATATATATATATATATATATATATATATATATATATATATATATATATATATATATATATATATATATTATATATTATATATATATGCAGAAGAGTATATATATATATATATATTTAGTATAATAAATATATATATATATATATATATATTATTATATATATATATATATATATATATGCATATGTTATATATTAAGGTTGTTATACAGTGGTGCTATATATATATATATAAATTATATATATATATATATATATATATATATATATATATATATATATATATATATATATATATATATATACATATATATATATATATATATATATATACATTCAGAGATATGACGAAATATACATAAATTAAAAATATATATATATATATATATATATATATATATATATATATATATAAAGTTATATATATATATATATATATATATATATATATATATATATATATAAAGATATATATATATATATATATATATGTATATATATATATATATATATATATATAAAATAAAATATTAATGACATTCATTACTTTAATTATTAAAGTAATGAATGTCATTGTGGTTTTTAAGTTTTGGTAAAGTAAAAAAAAATTGGGGGGCGCTGAAAAATAATTAATTTTCAAAGTGGGCGTAGACGAAATAGGTTTGAGAACCTCTGTTCTATAACTACAACTGTATCCTCTTGTTTTTCTTCAGTTATCTCAAGAGTGGGAGATAATATTTAAGGAAAGTATTCAAATACCTCTATGTCTGGACCATCATTATTCATGAAATGGTTTAAAGGGTTTCTTAGGAGTCCATTTTCAATAGAGCCTCCTCCCATGTTATTTATAAATGCTTGTCGTCTTTTTTGTCCCTCGGAAGAAATATCACTATCTGTTTCTCTCAAATGAGATAATTGGATCCAATGATTAAATACATCATTAACTTTTGATGAAAAATTATTCATTGTAGTACAATAATTATGATCGTCCATATCTTGATCATTATCATTGTTAAGAGATTCTATTGAGGATTCATATCCGTCAGAAATGCCTAGAATATAGTCTATAGTTTCCGGTTGTTCTAGCCACTCTAACAGAGATAAAGTGTCTACTGAATCTTCCCAATCTTCTATGTTGATATGATCAAAATCTTCTTCGTTATCTAGATCAAAATTTTCTGATATATCCATATCAATAAACCAACCAAAATCATTGTAGTCTCTTGGCGGTAATTCTAAAGGAGGGTACTGCATGCGATATATACTAAAATTATTGACAGGGGTATACATGTCATTATGACATTCTGAAAAGATATAACCCATATCTTCATTTGTTGGGACGGTTCTATTGATTGTCCATGGTACAGTATGACTTCTGTAGGAATATTGTCTTTCAATATCCTCATTATCTCTATAACTAGAAGTAGTTATTGTTTGTTCCTCTGGTAGGAATCTTGGTTCATTATGAAGCCAGGTATAATACTCTAAAGCTTCCTCAATGTTGGTGTACATAGAAGCGAGTTGTTGTAGAATTCTTTCGTCTTTTTCTCGATCTTCACTATCCCTCTTCATGGTAGTGGAGTTTTAATTATAATCTATTAATTTATTTAGGTAAGAAGGAATAAATATTCCTATTTATTTTTTAAAATTATTAGTTCAAAGTTCATCTTCAATGTATGTCTCTAAAGAATGAACCCTTTTCTGGAAACTATTTGAAGTTTATTTTTTATGTCTTCAAAGAATGAACTATCAAAGAATGAACTATCAAATTCTTTGAAGAATTTAAATCAAAAGAAGTTTCTAAAAATATAAGAAACTAATCAGAAAATATTTTTTCTATAGATAATGTATCCTTAATTGATTTATCTCTTATGGTTCAATAAATTTTCTATAATTGTTCTGGTTCTCAAAATTGCTCAATATTTTCTGCAATTAAATTTCTATGAAATTTTCAAACAATCTTATTGTTGTACTAAAATTTTCTATAAAATATCTTCTAAGGAAGTATTTTAGATCACTAATGTTCTTCAAATATTCTACTAAATATTTAAACTGTTTTAATAATTTTAAAGATTTCTTTAAAATTGTTCACAAGTTTTCTCAGTTATCTGTAGCATTTTCTACTGCTTTTATTATAATAATTTTCTAAGTTTTTTTTACAGTGTACAGATACTGTCACTTGTTTCTACTTTCTCTTCAAAGTATTTCTATGTTTTCAAGGAAATATATATAGAGTTTTTATTTAAACTCGAAATTTCAAAAAAAAAAAAAAAACATTAAGTGATTCTAAAAATTTAAATTTAATTAATTAAAATATTATATGTGTTTATTTTAATCACTTTATTTTAATTAATATTGTTTATTAAGATCGGTTATTAACATTATTTAATTAAGAATGTTTACTTCACTTAATTTATAAAAAATTTTAATTACTTTGTTGTTAAACTTTTCTAAGTTCACAAAGATTTAAACTCTGATGTCTTTTTTATTTAAAACTATCATTATCAAACAAAGATGTTCTTTACTAAATTTTCTGAGTTCATATTTAAATATTATTGAATATTAAATATTACATATTAAATCACTGTTAATTGTATTGTCAATCACAATTAAAAAAAATTAATAATTAAAAATTAATCACTTAACTAAATTAAATGAAATTTCTAATCACTTAATATTTTCTGATATAAAATATTAAATATAAACTATTTTAACGAAAATATTCTTTAAAAAATATAAAATATTTTTATTAAGTCTTGTTTACAATAATTGTTCTTTTATTGTTCTATCAAAATAGAATATTTTTCCAATGTTCTATTTGATAATGAAGTTTTCTTAATTAGTTTGTTATCTGTAACTAATAAGATAGTATGTTTATTATCCCTTTTCTAATCGGGTATGTTCCATAAATGTTATAGGTCATCTTTCTTGACCTTATCTGTTAAAGGTGAACTGTGACCTTTGTCTGTTCTAATGTTCTTCAAAGTTTTTTGTTCTATGTTTTTTCTATTAAATATTTTCTATTAAATATTTTTCTAAGTTGGAATCAATTGGTTGATAAATTTCTATTATAATCAATGGTTTCTTAAAGTTCTGTTGTGATATAACCTTTTCTGTATTCTAGAACAATTTCTGTGTTCTATGTTCAGTGGAACAGTTAAGTCCTGTGTTCAATTAGAACAATTTTTCTATGTTCTAGATTAAAGAGAACATAATTTTCTGTATTCTGTGTCAACTAGAACAATTTCTGTGTTCTGGAACCTTTTGACCTTTTTGTCCTGGTGACCTTTATTTTATTTTGACCTTTTATTCTTTCTTAAAAGGACTTTTCTAATTTTGAAACTTTTATATTTGTTAAATCACAAAACTTTAATAATTTAAAAATAAACACTGTTATATTTATTTTTTTTTTAAAAAAAAACACACGATTATTTTTTAAAATCACTAAAAAAAAGAACAAAAACACTTTGGCATTTTAGCCACACTAAAAAAAACGGATAAAAAACCGAAATATTCGAAATTTTTACCTTTTCAAATTTTCTAGGGGTAAAAGGTCATTTTCCGTTTGACCTTACGATTTTCAAAATTTTTTAACCTTTATATACTCTATGAGTTACGATATATATTATTGATACTCAATTATAACGAGAAAATAATTAATAAAATGCATAATTAAAAAGAAACAAAAAGATATATATATATATATATATATATATATATATATATATATATATATATATATATATATATATATATATATATATATATATATATATATATATATATATATATATATATATATATATAAGTATTATTGGTTATTATATATATATATATATATGTATATATATATAAATATAATATATATATATATATATATATATATATATATATATATATATATATATATATATATATATATATATATATATATATATATATTATATAAGAATAATAATATGCTAAGTTATTATTAATATACATATATAAAAATATATATATATATATATATATATATATATATATATAATGTATGTGTGTCTGTGTGGAAAGCATATAAAAAGCAAGAATAATGAAAGCTTGCAAAAACGAATGAATGAAGTCAAGTTCAAAATTTTATCGGTCAATGGCATGTCCTTCTCAATGCCGTCTTTCGACCTTGTTTACTTCCTGATTCTCGAAAAATGCTGAGCTAAGTTTACAACTTACACTCCCATTCAAATCCACTTGAATGAATACTATAAACTATAAATATTTTACTATTTCGCTGATTCCCATAAATTGAACTCACTCCATCTACAAACGTAAATAGAACATTCATACAAACACACTTTTCTACTTATGATTCTTTTATGAATTTCTGTCTGCTGTTTTAGATTTTTCTAATCTATAACGGGCTATAATTAAGTTAATTACTAAACTATCGTAATTATTTTTTCGCATTCGTTATTAACTAGTTCTCCTTTATCTTTTAGAAGAATAAAAAAAATTAATTAAATTTTAATTAATTGATTTAAAGGGGTTGATTGCATTATTATTATGTATTCTTAAAAAATCTTCCCACTGGAACAATACATAAAAAATAACTACAATCAAACGATTATTTTTTGATAATTTTGCTTTAAAAACAAAACAAAAATAAACAAAAAAGATTACAATAATAGTTTTCAATTTTTTATCAATAAATTTAATATATTTTCTATATATTAAAAAAAAAACAAATCTAAAATTTTTCTTTTTATCACACTTAAGAAAAAATTCTTTTTGTCTATTTATTTATTAAATAAAAATGAATGGCCTTTTTTATCTTTTCTAATGGCCCTTTTTATGGTGAATTTTTTCTGTCACCCATTTGTTAAGCTTTTCATATAGCTGTTAATGTGGATTGAAGCAATAACATTTGCTTTATTTATATAATAAAAAAAAACAACACTTCTTTCTTGTGTATTTTAATTATTGAAATTTATACAAAATGAAGCATAACGCATGTTCAGATCTAACGATGATAACATGACATATACCACTTTGTATAACATTTCCTATTCTATTTTACTTTATATTTAATGTAATGTCTGTTTTAGTGTAAAAAAAATACTTTATTTTTAATTTTTTACTTACAATGAGAAGATCTGGTTGATACTAGCGAGGCTTTCCCTCTATTTCACGTAAAGGTTGATTGGTAAGTTTGTCACACATCATGACCGTCTGGAAAGGAGAGGAAACTATGGAGTTTGTCGGCCTTATGATCTCAGAAGTTGCCAGGTGCGTGTAGGTTCAATATCCTTCGTCTCCTACAGCCTGATTCTTGTAGTCGAACCAATGCCAATATCTCGGAGCTAAAACGAAGGCGGTAGTAACCACTACATATATCCAGAAACATGCGTAATCAGTAAAATGCCACGTTCTGGGAGAAAAGCACAGAGGCGATTACAACCATATCAATCCTAGGCAAGCGAAGCCAGTGTGGTCTAAATCGGAATTATGCATGGGTTCCGACACTGGTATGTCGCAATCAAAGTCCGATCGACCTTTGGAAATGAATTAAACGCAGGGTTCCTTCATAGTTTTATTACATCCTACCAAAACTGTATCTAAAGAAACCTAAACACAAAAACCTTTACGGAAACAAAACCAGACTTCCGAGTATAGCCTTGTGTTACATCTTGGTGGCTATAATAATTATTTTTCTGTATTATTTTTAATTATTAAAATAAAGAATAAAAATAATATATATTAAAATATAACCATATATATATATAATATTTTATACATATATTTATATACTTAATATATATTATAAAACATATTGCCTTTATAAAGATATTTAAAGAAACTGTTTTTCCTAATTTGGAACTTGGCTAACCATTCACTCTCCCCAATTATCAGTTATTCTTTTTTAATGTTTTCTCCCAGCCCTCTCTGTTCCAACTAATGCTCGCGCCTGGGATCTTCACCTTTTTAAAACATTTGGCCCCCTGCTCCCCACACTATCAGTCCCTTACTTTTTTCTCTCTTTTCAAGATACTCTCTCTTTCTCTCTTTATTCCAGGGGGTATCTTAAAGAGGGGTTTCGGGGATACAGGGAATCATCCCTTAAGATTTTAGGTTCGGGGTGTTCTCATAGGGTTTTTACTTTGGGCTTTCGGGGGATATTGCGATATATATTTTTATTAGTCGTAAAGCGGTAGAGTTAAGCTTAAAAGAAACATAAAAGTGTTTAAATTGATAAACAAATGTTACCAAATATTATTGAATTTATGATATCATGGTGCCGATTGAGTCCTGAAGACCAAACAAGATGAATTTTGAAGTGCTAAATAGACATAAATAAAATTTTATGTCTTTTGTTTAATATTTTATTTGCAGCATATATATATATATATATATATATATATATATATATATATATATATATAACATAATGTATGTAAATATAAAATATTTATGTGCTTTTTTTTTAATATTATATATATATAAATATATATATATATATATATATATATATATATATATATATATATATATATATATATATATATATAGCAACTATATATATATATATATATATATATAACAACATAATATATATAACAACATATATATATGTAATAACCAATAATATATATATATATATATATATGTATATATTTATATATGTATATAATAAATATATATAATATATATATATATATATATATATATATAATAATAATATATATATATGTATACTATAATATATCTATGTGTATATATATATAACCACTATTATAATAACTAACTACAATAATATATATAATAATATATGTATATATATATAATTATGATATATGTATATATATATATATATAATATATATATATATATATAATATTATAATATATATGTAATATAATATATAGCAATAATAATATAACTATTAATAATATATTATTAATAATAATAATATAACTTAATAATAATTTATATAACGCTAATAATAATAATAACCAATAATAATAACCAACCTACATAATAATATATATAATATATACTGTATATATATATATATCAGCAATAATAATATATATAACAACACCAACCAATAATATATATATATATATGTAATACCAACAACAACCAATATATGTATATATAAGTTAACTATGAATGCTATGTTTGCTCATATATATGAATTATAAATAAATATATTTATATATATAATAATAATATATATATATATATATATATATATATATATATATATATATAAATATATAGCCATAATAACAATAATAATAATATATGTAATAAGCAACAATATATGTATATATATATATAACATAATAATATAACTTCTTCTTTCTTAATATATATATGGATATTGAATATGTTTATATATATGTATATAAAAATATGTTTATAATATATAACAATAATATATATCCAATATAATAATATAACCAATATATATATATATATATATATATATATATATGTATATGTATATATATATATATAATATATAGTATATATATACAACAATGCCAATATATATATAATATATTATATATATATGTTTATGTAACGAACAATAGTAGCAGCCTTATAGCAACCAGCCAGCCAGCAGCCAATAATAGCAATAATATATAGCTAATATGTATATATATAACTGCTAACAGCTATGCTAACATATGTAACATATGGCAATAATATATATATAGCCAGCCAGCCAATAATAATAGCCATCTGGCCAACTGCTGTACCAGCAACAGTGTGGCATAACAACAACAACATATATGTATAAATGACGCTGCTGCTATGTAATAATATATGTAATAATAATATGTATATATATATAATAATATATATATGTAACAATAATAATATATATAACAATAACATATATCTCATAACTAATATGTATACCAATATGTAATATGC
>JABUQX010145461.1:0-2500 GCA_015478945.1 Trachelipus rathkii
TTGGATCATCATTTGAATCTAATCGTTTTTCTTGGTGATAGTTTTCAATCATTTGCACTACATCTTTTGGTAATGCATGTGTTTCTTCATCACTACTGGACTGTAGAAATTCTTCCAGTGAATCTGTTATTGATTTACTTGTAGAAGGTGTTGGTTCTGTAGATTTTGTTTTTTTCCTTTTAATGGGTGGCGAAATAATAGACTGTTCGGACTGAAGTTTTTCAACTGCAACACAAAGTAACGATTTTTTTTCTAATATCGTTACAAAAAAACTTGCTTTATAAAGGGAATCTAAGTAGTTGCAATAGTGCCGGTCCATTGCTTCCAGAACCAAAACTTTTTTCTACCTCTAGTTTAATTACATCTCTCATTCTTTTTAAACCGTCATCTTTTCATTTGAAGATGGTTCAAAATGCTTCCTTAGCGTTGAGATTAATGGTATTACATAAGAGACAGAAGCTGTAGAGGCGCTGATTTTTTTGGTAGATTTTTTCAAATGGTTTCAATAGCTTAATGCGGTGTGATATGATGTCATTTTCCAAATTAATAAGATTGTTAACTTTGGAATACGAACTGGCGTACAAAGCAAGAAGTTCTTTGAGCAATACTTCTTTCCATCATATGAAGTGTACTATTCCAGCGAGTTGGAATGTCTTTGATACCATTAAGATATGGAATATCAAGCCGTTTTTGAATTTTCAACTAATTTACATTTTTATTTTCTTTTTCAGATTCATCTTAAGTATTTTTATTATAAAATTCTTTATCAAATCTCGACAATAAACATCCGCGCAACATCCGCAGGGCAAAGCGCAGACGCGGATGCGGATGCGGATCTTTAATAATGTGCGGATGCTCCGCGGATGCGGATGTTACCTGCATCACTAATATATATATATATATATATATATATATATATATATAAAATATATATATATATATATATATATATATATATATATATATATATATATATATATATATATATATATATATATATATATACGATTTAATAAATATATTTATATATATATATATATATATATATATTCTATATATATATATATATATATATATATATATATATATATATATATATATATATATTATAAATAATAATAATATTTAATATATATATAATATATAGTTTTAATAATTATAATAATTAGTAATATTTCCAACTAATAATAATAATCAAGAAGATTATATATATAATATAATATAAATATAATAATAAAAATAATAATAATAATTATATATATATATATATATATATAATATATATATATATATATATAATATAACTTTAACAACTGTATAACAACCTGTAACCGCATATATATATGCTGTCACATATATATATTCATCTTCCTTTCAATAATATATATATAATAATAACCATATAATATGTAACTAACAATAATAATATATATATATATGTATATATATATATATATATATATATAACAGTTTGTAGTGATTAATGGTAGTGGTGTGGGCGAGATCTCGTCAAAAAAATCGTGCTTTTTTCAAGATGAAAAGCAAACACAAAATGACCCCATTTTTATTTTGGTGTCGTTAGATCGACAAAATGGAAACGCACAATGAAAATTACAAAGATATTAATAAGTATTTCTGCTTTTTAAATTAGAAAGAAAATGGATATATATATATATATATATATATATATATATATATATATATATATATATATATATATATATATATATATATATATATATATATATATACTGTTTATAATAATATATATATATATATATATATACAAAGGTGGGCACCGTTAATGAGAAAGTTAACGTCGTTAATTCTTAATCGTTAACAAAAAAATTAACGGCGTTAATCATTAAAGCGTTTATCGGTAAAGAATGTAGCGGAAGTTAACGTTAATCGTTAACGTTAACCGTCTTCAATTTTTTTTTACAGTTATCACCACCACTCACGGGCAGAGCCCTATTCAAGGAGGGGATGTTGCACGCCAAAACTTCATCCGCTAGCGCAAATTACGCAGATGAACATAGACGCAGGCTTTAAAAAGTGAGGGAGATTAAATTCAGCAGAAACACAGAAGATGGAAGAGAGTTCCACAGAACAGTGGAGGAAGGAAAAAAGAAACACCGCAGCTTAAACTAGCACAAAGGTTGCAATACCTACACAAAACTCGTGCTTTTAGTACAGCACACCTTGTGCTACTAGGGCGTCGTAAAGGTGGTGGTACGCGAGTGAGTAAATTCCCTCGAACACCTGCCGCTGCGATACCTATAGAAAAGAGATAAAGCACCAACATCGCGCCGCAAAGATAGAGGTTCAAGTGAACTGGAAAGTACATAACAGTTTATAAGCCTTTTGGCTTTTGACTCGACCCTGTCCAAAAGCCGGGTGAAACCAGAGCCCCCCAGATATGAGAACAGTACTCTATACAAGGCCGGATGAGACCCTTGTATAGTTGGGCTGAGAAAGGAAAAAAAGTCTCGCAGTCTAA
>JABUQX010145461.1:15000-25475 GCA_015478945.1 Trachelipus rathkii
TTAATATTTCAACAATAACAATACATACGAATAAATGGTTATAGTAATTTTTAATAAATGGTTTCTCATAATATCTACACCTTATTCTCGCAAATGTTATATTTAAACGCACAGCCTGTGGAGCAAATTCTGAGGAAGCAAAAGGACAAGTAAACCCAAAAGTCACGTGAGCAGGTCAACTACAAATAACAAGCACAGGTTAAATTGTTTCAAAAGGTTCTTTTCTCTTATTTTAAAAGCAATGTTCAAGACCTTTTAATATATAAATAATAATCACCAAAATCTTTAAAAAGTGTTCGTTTACTAATTTATTCCAAAAAGTTCTTTTCTTTATTTTAAAAGCAATGTTCAAACTTTAGTAATAAATAACAACACTCTGAATTAAAGCAATATAGCTACTTGAAATTAAATAGTGTCAAAATTAAGTAAAAGGAAGCAGTACAACTTACGCAATTTATAAGTACACATTCACAAATACCTCACAAGTTTATCGAATCCTGTTTAAACCTTAATTTGTGTTTAACGCACAACTCTAATTTATCTGGTTCCAATTTTGAGGCGATTGTATTTTTCCAACTGGATACACTTCTGTTCACTCCAGAGTTAAGACGGGATCTTTTCGTTTTGGTCAACTATCGTCATAGCATCGGACTCCATCGGTTAATTTTCACTCGTCAGTAATTAGTTTTCCAGCCTCTAGTCCCAAAGTTTAATCCCTAAAACACATAATATTTCAGTTATAAACTTTTCTTTTAAAAAAGGAAACATCTCTATTAATAAAAACGTAACTTTAAAATAATTCCAGACTTACCGCTATTGTGCGGGATATTTTCCTGATTATTCTTTTTCTTTGTCTCCATCCCAAATCCTTTCGTACCTTTTCTTCAGCGTTATTAAATCCTTCCTATTGTGAGAAAGTCCGAAGGCAATCTAATTTCTTAATTAATTTTAAAAACTAACTCACCTCTTACGGTTGGTTTGTGCAATATTTACAATATATATATATATATATATATATATATATATATATATATATATATATATATATATATATATATATATATATATATATATATATATATATATATATATATATATATATATATATATATATGCTATATATATATATATATATATATATATATTCCTTTTCCGTGGTTTACAAAGCAAATTTTTATATATATATATATATATATATATATATATATATATATATATATATAATATATATATATATATATATATATATATATATATATATATATATATATATATATATATATATATATATATATATATATATATATATATATAACATATAAAAAACTATATATCCAGAAACATATAAATATAACATATATATATATATATATATATATATATATAATAATAATAATAATATATATCATATATATCAGTATACTGTACCAACATAATAACCAATAACCATAGCATATATATATATATATGTATATATATATATATATAACTTTATATATATATATACATATTTTATCACCATAGCCACCACACACCAGAACCTGAACACAGCAACTAATTTAACAGAACAATACATCAACCAAATTTAAACTTAGCTGACCGATAATAGAATGTCTGCATCACCAAATAAATCATCTATTACTCTAATCACAACAGACCGCCAACTCGGTTCAACCAACCCCCAAATCTTCATAAACAACATCGCTATCCCATTAAACAAAACACTCAAAATTTTTGGAGTAACACTGGACACACATCGGCTTTCACAAAACACACAGAAAACATAACATCAGCAAACAGGAAACTAAACATACTAAGAACCATAGCCGGCACTGACATCAATAATAATAAACAGATATCCACCACCATATACAAACAATACATCCGCCCAACACTAAACTACGCCTCACCAATGTGGCACCCGTTTTTGACCAAGGGTAACATAAGAAAACTACAAACAACTCAAAACAAAGCACTCAGAATTATAACAGGATGCACATCTTCGACACCTCAACAACACCTACATGAAGAAACAAAAATACTACCCATAGACAAACACTTAGAAATGATAGGCACTCAGTTCTACGCTACAACACAAATACCACAACGCCCACCACACCAAACACCACAACACAACACTGCACTTTCCAACCCCGTTAAAGCAACCTCCCATCTTCTCCGGTATTATCATATAAACAAATTCTGAATAGCATCCAACCTCTAAAACAACATCTCATACACTAAACAAATACACACACACACCTAACCGAAAATTATTTAAGAAACCGACAACCAAACAATATACTAAATACATCCACCAGAAATAGTACCAGAATTCAACTCTCTTCCAATAACCATTCAGTCATCCTTGGTCAAACTAAGATGCGGCCACCACCAAAACTTGCAACGTTATAAATAGAGGTTCAACCTTAACAAAACGACTTCAAGTACCTCCACAAGAGTGTAACTACATGGCCTCAGTACTCGACTCATCAATTGTGAATTAGTCGCTGATGGAGCTTTACCCCAAAACGCTCCTCTGGATACCGTTCCCTGATACATGACTCATTTTTATTTTAAGTAAAAGGTGTATATATATATATATATATATATATATATATATATATATATATATATATATATATATATATATATATATATATATATATATATATATATATATATATATATATATATATATATATATATATATATATATATATATATATATAATATTTGCAGGATATGGCAGAGGAGGAACTCAGAGCTTCGTTTACAAAGAATAATTTTTAACTTTTTTAATTAAAGTAATAATAATTATGGTATGATCATGAAAAAAGATCAGCTGCCTTATTAAAATATAATATTTAGCAAAATACAAATGCTGCTGTTGTTCATTTTAACCAAATATAATTACAGTTATTTTTCATTTTATTTCTTCCCTGTTTTGCTAAAACAGTCTTGGTCAGGTGATTGAGACACCAGATAGAATTTTTGATGTTAGTTAAATACCAGAAATAAATTAAATTACAGAAATAAAAATTTGTGCAAAGGTAATTTTTTGCTAATAAATTAAAAAAATATATTGATTTTTATTATTATTTCTTTGAGTGCTTGTACAGGTGCTGTCGTGCACAAAAAGGGACAGCGGTACTGCGTTGGAAACTCAAAGTCAGGAACAGGAGACAAACAGATGAAAAAAGACTGGCTATGAAGAATGTTCACATCCTAAATAGTAATTTCAATTCCGAAGAAAAGGTGAAAACCTCATCAATACAAAAATTAGGGGATTGGGGATTGGGATAGCAAATAGACAAGACGATTATGGATTGGTACACTATGCAAGACAGGGAAAAACAAGCATGCGTCTGGTAACCAACAGTGCGTCACAGCCAACGAGGAGATAATGAACGGAAAGAGGATCATATGAAGGACAGAACGAGATAGATAATATGCAAGTTAAGATCACTTCCTCGTGGCGAGCGCCCCTACATAAGGAAGCCCATCCCCTCACGAGAGAAATGACATTATGTAGCTTGGAGCCTCGAAAATTTTCAGTTTAGCATTCTTGCCAGTAGGTTAGGTATCCCAGAGGAAGACAAGAATAGTAATCAGTGCCAGGAAGGCATCCCGTTTGTAAGGACACTACTAGATATAATATGCAAGTTGTATTGAAAGACTCCGCGTGGTAAGCTGATTTGTCAGCCTGTTTTTGTTCGCTTCATTGGAATCCTACATGTGATTGGTTGCAGTAAAAAATCACATTCTTTTTCCGTAAATGGAACAAACACAAAAACTTCTGGATGACAGAAACCAGAATGTTTCTAGTAGAGTGGTCTTTTGGGGCAAGAATAGCGCTACTTTTAAAATCTGAGAAGATTTTGTATTTGTCTTGTGTATCAAAACCAATAAACCTGCTGATCTCCACCAGTTCGTCCGTGAACGTTGATGAGCAAAGGGGAGAGTGTGGGATAGACTGCCCTCTGGAAACTTAGCCGCTGCACCAACCACCTCATTCCTCCAAAAATCATATGTATAAACGTGGTGCACCGTTGCTTATGAACGGTAGGGTGGGAGAAGAGAGGATTTCAATTGAGACCAGGTGGGCGAAGACCATATATATATATATATATATATATATATATATATATATATATATATATATATAACACTTATTTATATATATATATATATATATATATATATATATATATATATATATACCAACATAACCCATATATATATATACTCTGCCACTCCCTGCCCTCCTTCCTTTCTGGCGAAATATCATTACTTTCGTTTTTGTAGCTGGAAATAGAAGCCCTCTAGAATCACACATCTATGCTACTTTGTCGGAGGCCAATTGTAGTTCAATGTTTTAGGCACTAAAGTTTAGCTCCAGAAACGTACATGGCAAGATCGTCCACGTAGAAGGATCACCGGATAGTAGCTGGGGTGTTAGCAACCACATCATTGGATGCAACAGCAAAAGAACCACACTAAAAACGCTACCCTGAAGCACCCCTTCGTCCATGGTGAAATGTCGAGACAGGGTGGTGCTGTTTCGTACCTGAATATATTAATTAATATTTTATAATAACAATTCCTGTTTATTTAAAACTATTATATACCACCTAAATTATTTTAGGTATATTGGTTACTGGATTGCATCATTCTTCTTGGGCTATTGTTTCCCACTCCTTAAGATCTTTATTTTTATTTTAAATCAATATGTGATTTGCATTTGTGCTTCGACATCTCACTTTTCAGTTCGTAATATATTCCACAAATGACTGATATTCCGGTCGAAAAGCACCACTCCAACACTAACACACTGTTCTCGCTTGTTCAATTATACCGCTTTATCTCACAGGAATTGTGGCAAGTCATATTATTTCACTGAAACTACGAGTAGGAAATGGAAGGGTCTAGTCGCTGTTTCTTGTGTTAGTCCTTCCAGGTTTAACAGTAGGCATAATTCAATACTTTCATCAGACTTACAAACTGAGCCCCGAGTTATCTACAAAACTGTAAGTTACTGTTAATTCTCTTTCAGAATATTAAGACAATATATAATATTTGACCACAATTTCTTCTCCCGCACCCCACCCGTCATTGATTCAGTTATTACATTTCTATAGCAAACAACTGCTTTTTTCCCTGTTCTATATTTAACTGTTATACGTTGTGTACTTCCACCTATGTGAATCAACACTGAAGATACAACTTAGCCTTGTGTCTAGAAACGTAATTGTTTGTAGCATCGAAGGTTACGTTTTGAAATATTTTTCATAATTTATGTGATAAAAATAGTGCATAAAAATGAAATCCGCAGCTGATCATAATATTAAAATTCTTAATTAATTTTCAGGAAATTCTCTTTCTTTTTGAAACATCCGAGTTAATTTCAAAGGTAGGCAACTCTATACATTGAAAATGAATACAACTAAAAATGTAAAACGTTTTAAATTGCTGAAATGGCACAGAAAGAACATCAAAATACTCCTTATCAGCTTGATGGACGAAAGGTATACATAGAGGGACTGGGTTATTAATAATAAAAGATGAAGCAAAAAATCTTTGAGTACTGATAATAAACTAGTGAAAATAATTTTTAAAAGTATAAGTTGTTACTTCTTGGGGAGATGTCATTTGCAAGTTTTTTTGTTTTTTTTTAGCTTTGAAAAACAATTGCTACATAAGTTTTCTCAGGTAGTAAACTCGTAGAATAAAGTTAAGTAGCATAATCTAACACAGTCACAAGAAAAATTCTATTCCAAGGAAAAAATAGCCTGTGCATATCATAATTGCTCATATTAAGTTTTTTTTTATGTTAACCAGTTTAAGGCAATAAGCAACTTGACAATATTCGACATTGCTGTAAACTATAGAAGGATAAATCAAATACAGATCTTAATTCTCGTTTATCAAAAGAATGTTAATGAAATTAGTAGATTTTGATTTTTCGTTTCTTCAAGTGTATTAAATTTTAAAAAGCTAAGACTCAATTAACGTGGAAAAAAAGTAGGAGTGATTGATGAAGTTCTCTATTTATCAAATGTTAAATGAGTAAAAAATCAAGTTCCAGTTTTGACAATAAGAAGAGGCTAATTCGTTTTTGTGGTGGAAGATTTTTCAACCCTACGTGTCGATAAGAGCACAACACTTGTCTAAATATCCAAGCATACATTAAATTTATAATTAAACAACTTTATTTCATTAAAAAAAAGTAAGAGTAATTTTTTAAAAATACAAAATACTTTATCTGAGCTGCTAGATTGCATTCCACCTTTAATAATAATCATCATCATCGTAATCTACCTCCTTTCCACATATTGGAGTGAGGTGCGCAACATACACCGGAAACAGAAAAGTAGTAGAACATGACGTACGCAAGCCAAAAGGAAAACCCCCACCTCCACCTACCGTCCCTCCCGTCCTACCGTAACCGTGAGAGTTAGTCGTAGTAAAAAAAAAATCCATCCTAGAACTTCACGAGAAAGCGACTGACTTTCGCTGTGGTATTTCGTCAATGTGGGGTTCATCCCTTAGACCATGTGGCCCGCAACCATACCCCATCACAAAACCCCATGCAACCTCTCTTCTCACTCCTGCCACACTCACATTCCTTGTCATCAGCCATTCCTTTACTGACTCAATTCAATTTTCTCCGGTCTCCTAGCACACTCACCACTATACATCTCGCTTAACCAACCAATTATCATCCATCCATTTCATATGTCCAAACCATCTTTATATACACTCTTGTTTATTCTCTCATTTACGCCTTTTTTCATACCAGACAACTCCCTAGCATGTTCATTACTCATTTTATAAAAATTTTATCACACCTAACACATCTTTAAGGGCTAAGATTGCCTATCTGAACAAACTTCACTATAGATCTACTTATTCCACACCGTAGTCTCCACTACTATACATTAACACAGGTAACAACCGTAGGCGAATTTCTGGAAAAGTTTTTGGGGGCTTAGCCCCAGGGATACATACATATATATATATATATATATATATATATATATATATATATATATATATATATATATATATAATATATATATATGCAATATATACAGATATATATATATATATATATATATATATATACTATATATATATATATATATTATATATATATATATATATATATATATATATATAATAATAACATAATAATATAACAGCAATATATGGCAATAATAATAGCACCAGCTGCTCAACCTTCAACTCCTGTATATATATCTTCAACTGTATAACTATAGCTCTTCTTAGCCAACAACAATATATATATATGTATATATTGCTAATAGCAACAACCTTAATATGTAGCAACAATAACATCAAAAGCACAAAACCAGCAATAACAACAATAACAATAACAATATATATAACTATAACTATAACAATGTTGTTGATTGTTGTTGATGATGATGACGTGTTGTTGATGTGGATGAAATACCAAACGGCAGAAAACTGAGCTTCAGTTCGTCTACTTTCTAAAGTGTTGATAACTCCAACAACAAGATCACCCGCTCTCCCAAGAGTTAATTCTACTGTTTGTAGGCCTTGACACACCACGTGAAAGACACATAGCACGTCCTCTAAAATTAACAAATTTACTACAAATTCGAATTTGAAAATACTGGAATATAGTCCATTGACTCGAATAGCTTCTTTGTTGTTGTTATTCTGTTGTTCGTTGGCAAGAACCTCCAAGATTACTTTAAAACAGCATTTTACAGCTCCACATGATCTATACTTACAAGCCGATCTGGTCTGGGACAGTCCTACTAGTTCTTGAGGCTTTATCTGCAATTTCTTCTGCAAATCTTGAAGTCGTTGGTGAGAAGACGGAGTAGAGAAGTGCTAGAAGAGAGCCTCCAAAACATTAAAGAAATATTTGGTCTTTTACACATCTTTACAAGCAACGACTAATGCCAGGTTTACTTTATGTGTGCCATGCAGTGAAAGATACACGGCATATGGATGTAAATCGCTAATTCTTTCTGAGCGTCACCATTCTTTCCGGACATCACACTGGCTCCAGCATACGACTGACCAACTAGCGGGACACTTAAATTTAGATGCTCTAGAAATGAGCAATTAAAGAAACTATTTTCTCAGCGGATAGTTTTTCAAAACAATTTCTGAAAATCATAAACCGTTCTACAACATCCAATCCAATGAAGTAGCGAAAACATATAGATAGCTGCTCCTCCTTATAACATCGTGCTTTGTCACAAATGATTGAAAACATTCCACGCCTTATTATTTCATTCAAAAAAAATTCGCGCACGATATCAAAGGTGATATCGATTATTTCACTTAAAATTGAATTAATTGTTAAATTAAAGTAACGATTGTACAAGGAAGTAAAGTTACGGTTATAATTGGCAAACACGTCACAGATTTCACGAAAGTTTCCTTTGTTTTTCGAATGAACTCCTTCCGAATAACTCCTAAGAGGGATTCCATGCCGCTTAAGACATAACACAATGTCTGCAATCATTTTTAGATATTCTTGATTTCTTTTTATTTCCTCGTTAGATACAGTAACCAATTGTGTAACGACGTCTCCCTGTCGTTTCGCAGATTTCCACCCAGACAGTTGAGATGAACTCGTTAAATAAGTGGTGGAACACTGATGTTTTTAACATTTTTCTTTTATCTTTTCCAATTCCTAAATCTAGTTTTTGTAAAACTTTGCTCTTGTTCTCCAGTCGGAAACAACCGACACGAAAAACAAAACACGGCATCTCTTTCCACACTGTACTCAAGCCAACTGAAATTTTCAAATTTTTTTTTGAGAAAGCTCGCTTTTGAGACTGCAAAAGATTGAGATGGAAAATTGACAGTTTAGGTTGACGAGGTCCTGCTGTGAGATCATCTAAATCTGTGATTGAGGCTGCTTGCGCGAGTTCTGAGCCAGGAAATGAAGGTCTTAATGTATTGTGAGCACTGGTGCCTTCTGACGAAGGTGCGCCAAGTGGATTATCCGCAGGTTCTGTAACATTAACATATTCAGATGGGGCA
The DNA here is from genome assembly GCA_015478945.1 of Trachelipus rathkii. Taxonomy (NCBI): domain Eukaryota; kingdom Metazoa; phylum Arthropoda; class Malacostraca; order Isopoda; family Trachelipodidae; genus Trachelipus; species Trachelipus rathkii. The sequence goes on from JABUQX010145461.1 coordinate 24,055, forward strand.
TACTGGGCCGAAACAGAAAGCTGGACTGGCTCCCTTTTATTACTCATACCGGTGTTGGCTACATCGGTATTTTATCTTTCTCTCAGTGTATTTTTCTTACAGGAAATCAACCCAGATATCTGGAGCTTCCGATTTACCCGTGGCAAAATGCACAATAGTATGGACTGAGAGAATGTAATGGGTATATTTAATATAATAATATGTATGTAATATGTAATAATAATATAATAATAATATAATAACTATATATATATATAGTAATGTAACCAACCTTAATATAATAATATGTATAACATTTAATAATAATAACATAATAATAATATGAAATAATAATAATATGTAATATAATAATGTAATAATAACTAACTTTAATATCATATATAATAACCAATAACCAACCTTAATAGCCAACCAATAACCAGCCAACAACAACCAATATGCTGTAATATATGTATATGTAATAATAGTATATATGCTATGTTTAGTAGCTATGTATATAATAACCAGCAATAATAACCAGCCAACAACCAGTATCAAATAATATATATATATATAGCTGTAATAATAACAATATATGTATAATAATAATAATAATAATATATAATAATATATATAAATTATAATATATATAATAACTTAATAATAATAATATTATATAATAACAATAATAATGTAATATATATGTATAATATAATATGTAATAGCAATAATAATAATAATGTAATAATATAATATGTGTGTAACAATGCAACCAACTTCATAATATAACATGTAAATATATGGCTAATGTAGCAGCAACCAGCAACCAGCAGCCAACAATACAACAGCCAACCAACCTTGTAACCAATATAATATATATATGGCATAATGTATATATGTATAACCAATGTATATGTAACAATAATAATATATGTTTATAAATAATTCAATAACCAACAATAATAACAATAACATAATAGAGAATAAATTTGATTGTTCGATAAATCAGCTGCTGTAATAACATAATATGCTGCTATATAACTGCTCTGCTATATATATATATATAACCTGTCTCTCCCACAGAATGGGGGTTAGGTGCGTAACATGCACTGGAAACAGAAAGTAATATGACACAAGTCGAAAATAAAGCCCAGTCTTACCGCTCCCTTTCTACCTTTGGTGAGAACTCGTCTGTCAGAAAATCCACCCTAGAGCTTCACGGGCCCGCGACGGACCCTACACTATGGCATCTCGTCAATGTGGGGTTCCAACGGCCCCAGGTGGGCCATACCTCCTCACAAAAAGCCGCCATTCACTCCTATCATGCACATTTCTTTGCGTCTCAACCCAAAATTACATTTTTTTCTCCTCCAGGTATTAATTTACTGACTCAATCCACTTTTTTTCTTCGGTCTCCCAGCCTGTCGATTCCCAACTGACTT
>JABUQX010145464.1:15000-17500 GCA_015478945.1 Trachelipus rathkii
ATTATTTTAGCCTTTACATTTCTTCTGAGGGGCTAGAGAGGTGAAAAGTTCTAAAACATGAACATTTGTAGCAAGGAGGTAGATTTTGGGGGGGGATTTGCCCCCTTAAATTGAAAAAAAAATTAAAAATGATCGATTTTTCCGTTTTCTTCGAAATTTGTTCACCAAATTTCTACTATTCCAGCTTCCAGCCCCCTCATCGGCCCCCAAACAGCCCCAAATAATGAAAATATATATCATCAATACATATAAATAATAATAAAAATATATAGCAACAATAGTAAAAATATATAGCACCAGTTCCGAAGATTCACTGTACCACGCTGGCGCTCTCAATACTTCGCGCGCATAGGTTTGCACAGGAATTTTTTCTAGACCTGACACCATTCCTGCTGATTCTTATGTAAAATGACCTCCTGAATCCGAAAATGACCCCCGTTTTCCCCCATCACCCACCGTTTTCGGGGAGGCCCTCACCTATTTTTATCACTTTTTGATAATTTGGAGGGATGAAAAGGATTATTTTACGTTTACATTAGCCATTTGGCCAAGCTGCTGTAACAAGTAGTGCAGCAAACTGTTGGAGCCCAATTCTTGTCCTGATCGCTAACTTGGCAATCAAAGTAAAATTTATAAGCAGTTTTAAGAAGCGGAGGAAGTGGTTTTCAGTGCGCTTTTAAAGTAAATTCCCCCAAATCATAGCAGAAGTTATCGGGATAATTTTTACACTCGCGTGACACAATTAAACAGTAAATTAATGCTCAATATTAATCCCAACTCACACTCACGCACTGTAATTCACTTGGAAAAAACAGGAGTAAAAAAATTTCTATAGTTTTACATAATTTAAACAACTTGGAAACACAGCATCCTCGCCTAGAACACAAACAAGTTGACTCTACAATACCTACAGATGCACTGAGGGAAGACAAGGATTACAGTGCAAGATTCAACTTGTCAAAGCCTGAAAATTCCAGTGCAAACCTGTGCGCACGATATATTGGCAGCGAAAGCGTGGTACAGTGAATCCTCCGAACAGTTCCTCTATATTTTTATTATTGTTGCTGTATGTTGTTGCTATATATTTTTATTATTCCTGGGGCTATGGGGCTGGATGAGGAGCAAAGCAGAATATCTTAGAAAAATTAGTGAAAAAATTGCGAAAAAAATGGAAAAATCGTCATTTTTTAATAATTTGTTTCCAATTTAAAGGGCAAATCCCCCAAAATCTACCTCCTCGCTACAAATGTTCATGTTTTTAGAACTTTTCACCTCTCTACCCTCAGAGGAAATGTAAAGGCTAAAAATAATCCCTTTCATCCTTCCAAAATATCAAAAAATAATAAAAACAGGTGGGTTTCTCCCCAAAACGGTGAGTGATGGGGGAAAACAGGGGTCATTTTCAGATTCAGGAGGTCATTTATAAAATCAGCAGAGGTGGTGTCAGAGCTCAATTTTTGCAGATCAGTGAAAAAAAATATACTGAATAGTTTAATTCTATGAATTTGAGATGTTTTAAAATAAGTATATAATATTTATCTAATAATTTAGATAATTATTTAACTTCTGTAGTCAGGTTCATTAATAAATAAAGAATTGTTTTAAAGTCAGCATATAATTTATTTCTTCATTTTTTCCCGAAATTATCTTTTGCACATTTATGGATTCAAATTCAAATAATATTTTTGTCATGTCTCTATTGTTTCATACCGCGTAAGGTCACCGTCCCCTGAGAGGCCAGCTCGATAAAGGTATGTTAGTGATGCAACATTTGTTTGTAAAATACAGACGACATTGGATTTCCCTCACCGTAACTGTATGTGTTAGGAAAACGTATTTTCGTTTTTTTGCCAATAAATACTCAGTACCTGTTCAACCTTCAAACGAAAATGTAGTATTCTAGTGATGAAAAAGATGTATTATTTGTATTTAAAGTTACGTACCAAAAAAAACATCATTGGGTATACCGAAAAAGTAGTTAACATCACTTCAGACAATGTATTTTGTTGCAAATGTTGCGCTGCAACATTGTTTTATTAGGCGTTTTTGATGTTAGTTTATGGGTTTTTCGAAGTCGGCGAAGCGATTTCTGGGGTCGGCGCGGCGATTGAAGGTATCCCAGAGGCCAGACACCCCCCACCGCACTGCGCTGTGAACCGCACCGTTAGGCCTTACACCTCTTTACTTATCTTAAATCATCTTTACTCATTTTTACTCCTCTTTATTCGTCTTTACTCATCTTTGGCTTTAGATATCTTCACCATTTACTGTCACGGTACAATTAGTTCGAAAGTTGAGGAGGCACATCTTAGAGACATCGTATCCCGCTCAAATTTGGCATACCCCATTCATATAATTTAACCTCATCATAGACGAGGTTACGTCCCAGTGGGATCCCTTTTTGGGGGTGTGAACCCCAAAAGTTGGTCATGGCCGTAGTTAGAATAAAAATAAGCGGGTGAAATGATTCTATTACATATTATATATATATATATATATA
>JABUQX010145464.1:22500-30000 GCA_015478945.1 Trachelipus rathkii
ATATATATATATATATATATATATATAGGTCTATACTATACATATAAATATAAATATATATATATATATATATATATATATAACCAGAGAGGAGGAGATCAAAGGGGACGCGCGGGGCTCAACCAGTGGGCGAGAGAATAGTTGATCGGAACGCTGTTGTACGGTGCAGTGCAATGCTGGGCGTTAGAACCAGATCCATACGCATCAGCGATCTTAGAAATGTTTTAGCATCACACCATAAAACTTAGAATTATATAGGCCAATAAGCCAGAAAAATAACTTGCAAGGGGTGGCGGCATCCCCTTACAGGGGTGCATCCACACATAACCTAGTCTACGACGAGGTGACATTACCCACAATAAGTATTTGAGAGTGGCACAAACTCTCTAAAATGCCCTTAAGAACATTTTAAAATTTTAAGGGGCTGCATCCCCCTTCTGGAGATGCAGCCACATGTAACACCGATACCTATATGACACCCATACCTATATGTCTATGAGGTGACACCCATACCTATATTTTTACCGAATTTCAACCAGATACGATATATACTGTAGAATGCAAGAATGAAAAATTGACCCTACCCCCCTTGATGAATCATCTTATTAAATGTATAGAATATATAGAAAATACATAGAATATCTCCTAGAATCATATCACCCGCTTATTCTTAGTCTAACTACTGCCATAACCAACTTTGGGTCCTCGCATTTCCCTATAAGGGAACCCACAGTACTGAAAACTCGTCTAAGACTAGGTACCTCATATGAAGGGGGTATACCAAATTTTAGCTTGATACGATGTCTCTAACATGTATCTCCTCAACTATCGAACCAACGGGACCGAGACAGTAAATAGTGAATATACCTAAAAATAAAGATGAACAAAGACGAATAAAGAGGAGTAAAGATGAGTAAAGGTGATTAAAGGTGATTAAAGACGAGTTAGGGCTAACGGTGTGATGCGTTGGGCAGTGAGGTGCCGTGCACTGAGGCCTCAGAGATAGCCAGATCCGCCACAAAATGCTTCGCTGACCCCGAAAACCCATAAATCGACATCAAAATTGGATAAAAACCAATGTTTCAAAATGTTTCAGCGCAACATTTGCAACAAAATCCATTGTCTGATTACCCCCTTACTACTCGAAACATCGAATTAAAACTGAAAATTTTCAACATCACGAAAAAAATGTATTAAAATATTAGCATTTTAACTCAGTGAATACAGCCTTACAATTGACAAATTTAACGGTTATATGAAAGGCGAAAATACTCCACGTTGCCAATACAAAGTACTGACCCCGTTGTGGTCGGATATTAAAATGTATTGTTGCAGTTTAACGAGTGAATATCATACAGACACTGTAGAGACCCGTCATCAAACGGTCAAAGAGGAATTATTCAATTTAATTACTTTTTATTTTGAGAAACATATCTGAATTGGTTGAATCTCCTTTATCTAATTTGGCGTAATTAAATACAAGATCTCTCGTTTCATTTTATCTCTTTTATCAGTTGACAATACCTTATAATATATATATATATATATATATATATATATATATATATATATATATATATATAATTTCATATATATATATATATATATATATATATATATATATATATATATATATATATATATATAAATATATAAAAAGCACTTAATGATTTAAAACTAACAGACACTCTGCAGATTGCATAGATATCAGATGCCGGGTTCTCTCTTCCTCTAGGTGGACAACGGGGGGACTTCATCCCCCTCTGTCCCCATTGGCTCTAGCCCCTACGGAAATATATGTTTTAGAGGGCTCGAGGCAATGGGGAGACTCCCCGTGCGTCCACTGAAGGCTAGAAAGATCAGGCAGCTGATGTCTATGTGTCTACTCGTTAGTTACTGAATAATAAAACTTTATATATATATATATATATATATATATATATATACTCTATATATATATATATAATAATATATATATATATATATATATATATATATATATATAAGAAACGATTTTTGTCGCGAATGTTCCCGAGACTATCCCGCACATTTTTCTACTGTTCTGTTTCTACTGAACAGAAACTGGACTTTTGCTTATATATATATATATATATATATATATATATATATATATATATATATATATATATATATATATATATATATATATATATATATATATATATATATATATATATATATATTTCTCCATTATGTAAGAATTTTATTTTATGTTCATACTTATGCTAAGATTTGCGCGAGCAAAATTTTAGCATAAGTCAAAGTGAAAATATATATAAACCCGTCATTTTGAGATACTCTTCAGTCAGATATTGAGTCAGATCAAATTATTAAGAATCAGAAGAAAATCTCACTCAAGATACTCTCTCCAGAAATCCTCCCGGCAAGAGCGATAAACTTCAAGGAAAAGGCTGCGACTCGAAGTTTGATCACAAACACAAATCCTCGCACAAAAAAAGGGTGGCTTGCTGGAAAGGGCTGAAGGCTGCCAATTCTAGCCTAAGAAGAGAGTATCCTCAGAAGGGACTTTATTACTTTACTTTTTTATTGAATGTTTCTTCTATGTTGAATAAAAAATATCCATTTCAAGTATAGTTCCTAAATTACATCCTCTTATATGGGGTGCTTGCTCTTAAAATAGCCACCAATCAAGCAAGTACGTACCTTGGTAGGTGAACCAGAGAAGAACACAGAGCTTCAATCAACGCCTTCTGAAAGACAAATAAAATGAAGAAAAAGAAAAAACTAAAATAATACTAAAATTCCCAATCAGAACACTCGGAAAAAATGACTCAAGCAAACGAACATTATCGATACTGGACTTCAATTTTCATTTTCACAACTATCACAGTTCGAGGATTCATCGCTAGACATAACAAACTTCCTTTACGGTATAGATTTCTTTCATCATTCAAGTTTGGATTATGGGCAGAAACTCATTTTTGGATACTACGAACTTTTCATTCCTTTTCGAATTATAAATGGTTCTGTGACCTCTCCCTTTTATGTATGAAGAAATTTTTCAAATAAAGGACCCAAATTTCAAGCAACTTCGCCTCTACATATGTAACTTCCTTTACGGTATGGATTTCTTTCATCATTTTAAGTTTGGATTATGGGCAGAAATTCATTTTTGAGATTCCACTACGAACTGATTCCTTTTCGAATTCTAAATGGTTCTGTGACCGCTCCCTTTTATGTATGAAGAAATTTTTCAAATAAAGGACCTAAATTTCAAGCAACTTCGTCTCTACATATGTCAAGCAATGTTTCTCTCGTAACTACAGCTTTGAAAACTATTTACGTGCGCATTGGTCAAATCATGGATACATTAAAACGCCTTATACTGGATTTTCTTGGATTCCAACGGTTCGATCGATATTTGCCTATTTAACTTAATGAATAATTCAATTGTTCATATCCATAATTAATAGCCTAGCATTTTTTGCTTATTTTTATGCATTAATATTTCAGTACATTTGTTTATATCTAACGGATATAACCAAATATGCTTGTGTTTGAATGCACCTTTTATTTTCTGTATATATAACATTGTATTTTTATGTATTCAAATATTTGTATATATGTTTAGATCTTCGGATGTAACCAGTTATGCTCGTATTTGAATATTTACATTTCTTGTATATTATTTTTGCCTTCAAATGTTTATATGTCTACTTATGTCTTCGGACATAATTAGATATGTTTGCATTTGAAAGTATAACTATGTATTTTAGTTATTATTTCTTGTATAATTATTATAACATACTTTCTCACTCCGTGTTTAGCGCAGGAAGTAATGTAGCACTCCATTAACTTTGTAAAAATTTTAATTTATGTTCGTACTTATGCTAAGATTTGCGCGAGCAAAATTTTAGCATAAGTCAAAATGAAATAATATATAAACCCGTCCGTTTGAGATACTCTTCAGTCAGATACAGTCAGATCAAATTATTAAGAATCAGAAGAAAATCTCACTCAAGATACTCTCTCCAGAAATCCTCCCGGCAAGAGAGGTAAATTTCAAGGAAAAGGCTGCGACTCGAATTTCAATCACAAACACAAATCCTCGCACAATAATAGGGTGGAAAACGCGCTGGAAAGGGCTGTGACTACCAATTCGCCTAAGAAGAGAGTATCTCAACAGAAGGGACTTTTATTGAATATCTACTTATGTTTAATAAATACCTCATTCGAAATATGGATTTCTAAATACCATCCCTCTTATATAGTGTGCTTGCTCATAAAAGAAACCACCAACTTAGAAAAGTACACCTATATATATATATATATATATATATATATATATATATATATATATATATATATATATATATATATATATATATATATATATATATATATATATATATATATATATCATCATCACCCACATTCTTTCTGGCAAGACCGGGAAGGTCATCACAGACACAAACAGAAAAATAACGAAGAGAATATGAAGGCATAAGTTGAAGAAAGCACAACCTGCCTTCCATTCTCCATCATTTCTAACACCTTTACTTCACCCCACCTCTTATTCTTTCATTATATATATACATATATATATATATATATTACATATATATATATATATATATATATATATATATATATATATATATATATACTTATATATATATATATATATATATATATATATATATATATATATATATTAATAGATAACTATTACCATATATATATATATATATATATATATATATATATATATATATATATATATATATATATATATATATATATATATATATATATATATATATATATATATATATATATATATATATATATATATAGTAGTAAGGAGAGGACAACTGACAGCCAAGGTCACAGCCAGAATGTTGCAAATGTTGCAAATGTTGCAAATGTTGCAAAGCAACATTTTGCAACATTGGTTTTTCAAGGTTGACGTGTCAAGGTTAGGGTTTTCAAGGTCGGTGAGACCGAATTTAAGGTCTGGAAGACCGACTTCCGAGGTTTTGAGCCTGAACTCAAGGATTTTAAGCCCCAGAAGTGGGGCGGAGCCCCCAGGGGGCTTTTTGGTTCCTAGAAGGTTTTAAATGATCGATAGATCATTTTTGACGGTTCCAATCGATTTATCGTGATCGATTACCCCTAAATCGATCTTTAAATCGTCTTTCTACGTGCTCTGGTTGGCATTTAGCACTGAAAATGTAATCGAAAGAAAATAATTACAATAATTATCATTCGATTAATCGCTGTAGTAAGTCGGCCACCTGACAGAACCCACCCTTTTCGATATGAAGGACTAGAGCTATCGCCTTCAAACTTGGTATGTGGTCATTGTGTGTGATAAACTGATCACAGACGAGTTTTGGTGACCGTAGGTCACCCCTAAGGGGGTGCTGCCCCCTTAGCGCCAAGGTCAAATTCGTCCTGAAAACCATGTTAGGCTTAACGTATCGGAGTGAAATTTGGATGTGAGTTATATGATGACGTAATCTCGTCGGAGACAGAGATTGCATTCTAAATCCCCTCGTAGGGGCTAGCCCCACGTAAAATTAAAAATGATCGTAGAAGCCTGAAACTTGGAGGCTGGGTTGAGGAGTCGGAGTCGGAGACGGAGACGGAAGCGGATTCGGCTTCAGAGTCCAGGGACCCCACCGGAGGTGGGTCCCTTCCTGAAAAAAAAAGAAGAAGAAATGCATGGAATGCAAAACAGAGGAAGAAGAAGAAATGCATGGAATGCAAAACAGAGGAAGAAGAAGAAGAAAGGAAGAAGGAGGAGGAAAGGAGGAAGGAAGAAGAATGAGGAAGGAGGATTCAGAGTTGGCTCCGGCACCGGTGCTGGAGCCACTGCGGTGCCGAGTTATTAAATTTTTGTGTAATGATACAATGTTGGTGTGTTTATAAGGGTTATCGAGTCTGTAGATTTCGAAAATAATGGTTTCAGAACCATCAAGAAAAAAAATAAATAGATAAATAAATAAATAAATAAATAAATAAATAAAATTTCTTACACTTTTTATGTTTATAACTTACAAATTTACGTTTTTACATACCCTAAAGCAGTAAATCACTAAATCAAACCACTATCCAACCTCCCTCCTGACTATCTGTGGTCTATTGATCTATTGATCTATTGATTTAAGTCAAATTTTTTACTAAAATTGTCATGTTTTACATACCCTAAAGCAGTAAATCACTAAATCAAACCACTATCCAACCTCCCTCCTGACTATCTGTGGTCTATTGGTCTATTGATCTATTGATTTAAGTCAAATTTTTTACTAAAATTGTCATGTTTTACATACCCTAAAGCAGTAAATCACTAAATCAAACCACCATCCAACCACCATCCAACCACCCTCCTGACCATCTGTGATCTATTGATCTATTGATTAAGGTCACATTTCGAGTATCATTTTTGGATAAACATAACATAAAATCAAGTTCTTTATACAAAGATCAGACAATATATGCTGACGTAACAAAGTTTTCACAGCAATAAAGCTTACTTAGCATCATCTGAACTATGAATATAACCCACAACGACAAACTTAACACATCTTAAACATGAATAAGCATCAACAAAGTTCCACACCTAACAACAGTAAAGTAACTAACAAAGCACACAAAGACGCAACCTATTCACACTTTTTCTAACATATCACTGATATTTTTACATTAGCATAGTAACATTTAACAAAAATTTACCACAACCATGTGTAATTATCATACTGATCATTGAATATACTCTAACGTAACAAAGTTTTCACATTAATAAAGCTAACATAGCATCAACTGAACTAGGAAAATAATGTACAGCGACAAACCTAACACATCTTAAGCAGGAATAAACAGTCAACATTAACAAAGTTCCTCACTTAACAACAGTAAGTAACTAACATTACATCCAAAACGTAACCTAGTCACACTTTTTTTTCAAGCATATCTCTAACATATCAACTAAGAATAAATGACATACACACACACACACACACACACACACACACACACACACACACACACACACACACACACACAAACGTAAATTTTTACGTTATAAACATGAAAAGTATAAAATGTTTTAGTAAAAACAAAAAGTTTTAAAGAAATAAAAAATAAAAAAAAATAAAAAAAAAATAAAAAAAAAAAAATAAAAAAAAAAAAAAAAAATTAAACACAAAGTATAAATGCAAAATAAAACTTACCAAAAAAATAAAGTTAGAAAAATAAATTTAAATAAAAAATAAAAAAAAAATAAAAATGAAAAAATAACAAATAAAAAAATAACAAATAAAAAAATAAAAAAAAATAAAAAATAAAGTTAGAAAAATAAATTTTAAAATAAAAAAAAAATAAAAAAATAAAAATTAAAATAATAAAATTAAACACAAAGTATAAATGTAAAATAAAAACTTATAAAAAAAAAAAATAGTAAACAGTATATGTATGTTTCAACTTAGGAAAAAAAATTATATTAGTTAACGTTTA
>JABUQX010145464.1:32500-38359 GCA_015478945.1 Trachelipus rathkii
GATACTCGAAATGTGACCTTAATCAATAGATCAATAGATCACAGATGGTCAGGAGGGTGGTTGGATGGTGGTTGGATGGTGGTTTGATTTAGTGATTTACTGCTTTAGGGTATGTAAAACATGACAATTTTAGTAAAAAATTTGACTTAAATCAATAGATCAATAGACCAATAGACCACAGATAGTCAGGAGGGAGGTTGGATAGTGGTTTGATTTAGTGATTTACTTTTAGGGTATGTAAAAACATGACAATTTAGTAAAAAATGAAGCAAATCAATAGATCAATAGGTCGATAGATCATTGGTCAGGAAGGAGGTTGGATAGTGGTTTGATTTTGGTGAGTTACTGCTAGGGTATGTAAAAACAATAAATTGGAGATTTATAAACATAAAAGTGTAAGAAATTTTGTTTATTTGTTGTTGTTAGTATCAGTAATTTTTTTTCTTGATAGTTCTAAAGCTCCGTATTTCAAAATCTGCAAGGCTCGGTAGCCACCATAAACACACCAACGTTGGCATCATTACGCAAAAATTTAATAACTCGGCACCGCAGTGGCTCCAGCACCGGTGCCGTCAACTTCTAGTCCTCCTTCTCCATTCTTCTTCCTTCCTCCTTTCTCTCTTCTTCCTTTTCTTCTTCTTCTTCACTCTGTTTTGTTCATGCATTTCTTCTTCTTCTGTTTTGCATTCCATGCATTTCTTCTTTTTTTCAGGAAGGGACCCACCTCCGGGGGGTCCCTGAATCTAAAAGCGAATCACTTCGTCTCCGTCTCCGACTCTGACTCCTCAACCAGCCTCCAAGTTTCAGGCTTCTACGATCATTTTAATTTTTACCGGGGCCGTGTCCCCCTTACGAGGGACGCAGGGAACGCTAATCTCGTCTCCGACGAGTTACGTCATCATATAACTCACATCCATTCCACTCCGATACGTTAGCCTAACATGGTTTCGGATAGGTGACCTTGGCGCTAGGGCAGCACCGCCTTAGGGTGACCTAGGGTCACCAAAACTCGCCTGTGATCAGTTTATCACACACAATGACCACATACCAAGTTTGAAGGCGATAGCTCTATTCCTTCATATCGAAAAGGGTGGGTTCGGTCAGGTGGCCGACTTACTACAGCGATTAATCGAATGATAATTATTGTAATTATTTTCTTTCGATTACATTTTCAGTGCTAAATGCCAACCAGAGCACGTAGAAAGACGATTTAAAGATCGATTTAGGGGTAATCGATCACGATAAATCGATTGGAACCGTCAAAAATGATCTATCGATCATTTAAAACCTTCTAGGAACCAAAAAGCCCCTTTTGAGGGACTCCGCCCCACTTCTGGGGCTTAAAATCCTTGAGTTCAGGCTCAAAACCTCGGAAGTCGGTCTTCCAGACCTTAAATTCGGTCTCACCGACCTTAAAAACCCTAACTTTGACACGTCAAGCTTGAAAAACCAATGTTGCAAAATGTTGCTTGCAACATTTGCAACATTGCTTTGCAACACTTTTAGCGGCAGTCAGTTGTACCCTCCTTACTACTATATATATATATATATATATGTAATATATATATGTATAATATATATATATATATGTATATGTATGTAGTAATAATAATAATAATAATATATGTATAATATATAATGTATATATAATATCTTCTTCTATATATATATAATAATATTGTAATAATAATATATATAATAATAATAATAATAATATAATAATATATATATATATATATATATAATAACAATATATATAATAATAATATGTAATAACAATAACCAATAATAATATGTAAGGCTGTATCTCTCAAACCATAGTCTGGAATATTAATATTTACATATATATAATAACAACATATATATATATATAATATAATAATAATAATAAATTAATAATAATAATAATAAACAAATTAATAAATAATAAATATAATATATATATATAATAATATATAATATATAATAATAATAATAATAATAACTATATACGTATAATATAATATATATGTATGTATTATATAAAAAACGAAATAATATTACTACAAGCTTTATATATATATATATATATATATATATATATATATATATATATATATATATATATATATATATATATATATATATATATATATATATATATATATATATTAGGGATATGTGCCGAATAGTGAAAAAACCGAATACCGAATACCGAATATTCGGCTAAAAATATTCGGCCGAATACCGAATATTCGGCCGAATAGTTATTTCAAAGTTCAGTCATCCATTTAGGGAAAAATAAAGAAAACGTACACTGGTCAACAAAAAAAGGTGAAATTTTTCTTGGATGGACTTTTGTAGCAGATATATAGTAATTCGGAGGTGCTGATTCCATATATATTCTCGGATTTGCTGTATCACATTCCGTTTTCGTGCAATCATGGATCCCTATTTTTGCATATTCCCTAGGAATGACAAAATTCATGTGCGCACTACGTATGCTGTATAGACGTTACCTTCCGCATATATCTACAGTAGCAGCAAGTTTACTGCGGTCGATATTCGGGAAGCATTTGGTTAACTTTAGTACGTCTACATGTATGGATTGCCAATGACCTGGATGATATCTATCATCTGAAATACAGTCAGATGGTCCGTCATTGTTCACCAAGGGTGAACTGACGATCTTGTATGAGAGTTGTATTTACCGAAGTTGTCCTGAGCTGTTGGCTTCGAGTTTACATAGAAAAATGACTACTGGACCATGGCACAAGAATAACATTTTATCGTAACAGAGAAGAAGCAGAGCTGCGAAGGCTCTTCCAGTCAGATGGTAACCTTGTGTATTGCAGTGAAGTTGCAGGCCTACTACTCGCTATGGGACTCCCAGCATACGATGCAGGTGAGTGGCGACTATTTATTGACACTTCCAAGAGCAGTTTAAAATGTGTGTTGTTACACAACGGCAACAGGTATGCTTCGGTTCCAGTAGGGTACTCGGTACGGATGAGAGAGGAGTATGCAAAAATCAAGACAGTTTGGAGAGGCTACAATATCTGATATGGATGGTAAATATGCGTCGACCTCAAAATGGTAAACATTTTGCTCGGTCAGCAAGCAGGTTTCACCAAATATCCCTGCTTCCTGTGTTATTGGGACAGCCGGGCGGCAAAGGATCACTGGACCAAAAGAGAATGGCCACCGAGGGAAACCTTGACGCCAGATGACAGGAACATCGTACGTGAACCACTTGTTCAGAGAGAAAACATCATCTTACCTCCACTACACATAAAACTTGGTTTGATGAAACAATTTGTGAAGGCCCTGGACCATGATGGTGAATGCTTCCGCTATATATGCTCAACGTTTCCTGGTCTGAGTGACGAGAAGAAAAAAGCTGGGATATTTGATGGCCCATAAATACGGACACTCCTCCGTGATGCTGCCTTTGCTACAACAATGACTGTGTTAGAGGCAAAAGCGTGGAATGCTTTTTCAGATGTAGCACAGAATTTTCTGGGGAACAAGAAAGCCGAGAACCACTAACATTGTACAGGAACTGCTAGACAGTTTTCATTCTCATGGATGTAAAATGAGTATAAAGTTGCACTACTTACATTCTCACCTAAGAAAATTTCCGGATAACCAAGGCGATGTTAGTGATGAGCAGGGTGAACGCTTCCATCAAGATCTAAAGTTCATGGAAGGACGTTACCAGGGCAAGTGGGATATCAATATGATGGCCGACTATTGTTGGAGCTTGATGAGGGATATTCCAGACGCTATGCACAGTAGATCGTCTACGAAGAGAAAGTTACTACCATCGTTGGTATGTTTGCATTAAGTAAATCCATTCCTTCTATCACATTCATTGTTGTCCCATATTACTCTTTATTCATAGTAGTATTATATGTTTAACATATATCTATCAAAGATATGTATCATATCATTGCGATTATAATTCTCCCTTCATATATATCCAATATATATATATATATATATATATATATATATATATATATATATATATATATATATATATATATATATATATATATATATATATAATATATATATATATATATATATATATATATATATATATATATATATATATATATATATATATATATTTATATATATATATAACAATAATTGTGATAGACCCTCTTGAAAAAGGTAAAAATCATAAAATTTTACAAATCTGTGTTACACACAATATCTCACAAATGCGATGTGATATGCAAAAACCGATTACATTTGAATCAGCACATCAATAATCAATTGCGAAACCCCGTCCAAGAAATTTCATGTTTACCAGTGTTATATACAAAGTAATAAAACAAAAGTAAATAACTATTTCTTACCTATATCAAACCATTCACATATTAAAAATAATTAAATGAAAATTGAAAAGTTTCGTAGTTAAAGATATTAAACTAAACTTCATTTGAATAAGCTCTAAGTTTAAAATGACAGAACATTAGCAGTTCTCCATTTTCAGGGGATAACCTATTTCTTGTGGCTTCATAAATATTTCCTCCTGTTCTAAATATTCTTTCATTTTCGACTGATGACGGTGGAGCTGAAAGGTATTTTATTGCTAGTTTTTTCAAATTCATAAAACTATTTCCAGGCAAACTTATATATTTGTTTATTTCTTGATGTAATTCCGTATATAGCCTTTTACTTTTATGTACAATAATCACATCGTCAGAAGAATGGGACTTTCTTTTTTCACTCTCACTTTCTTTTCTGTATGACAATTTTGATGCCACAATTTCTTTAAAACAATCCATTAAAGAAGTGAAAATGGAACCTTCAGCTTCACTTTCCCCACTACGTGAATTATCGTCAGCAGAAGAGTCAGGAGCTAAATTTTCATGCATTTCTTTCCATGCCTCAACGACCATATTTTTTACTGATTCATCTGATTCATGTTTAAAAATTAGCTTGAATCGCAGATCTAAGAAAGTAGCTACACACAAAGATTTATCACATAGAAACTTAGAAAGTCTTTTTTCTACTGGTTTCTTAAGCTCTTCAACGAGTGTAATTATTCCACTGAAGCTTTTGCTTTTAATTGCCTTATTTAAAAATAGATTTATTGCTAAAATGGAAAGGATCACTTGGGCGACTGTTACTTCACGTTTAATGCTTGTTTTAGTGATGTTGTCAAATGGCTCAAGTAAATGGAATAATTTTGCCACTAAAAATCAGTCAACATTTTCTGATTGCATTCAGCAGCGTATATGGATAGGGGAACTTTTTGTTCAAGCAATCTTTTAAGCATATCATAAGTTCTGTTCCAGCGTGTAGAAACGTCTTGAATTAATTTATGCTGTTTGACATTCATCTGCATCTGTAAAGTTTTAAGCTTTGCAGCTGCCGTTTCTGAATGGTGAAAATGAGAGGATATGCTTCTGCAAGTAAATAAAATATCTTTAACAGACTTCTGGCATAATATTGAATCGTGAATGCATAGTTGCAACATGTGAATAAAACATGAAATTGATAGCAAACCACTCTCCCTTATACCAGCTACCATGTTTGGTCCATTATCCCGTATCACTAAATGAATTCTATTTTTATAATATTGAAAAATGTCAAAGGCCCTTACAGGATCTGACAAATGACAAAGATTTTCGCCCTATTGGCTACAAAATTTAATTTATTGTTTATAAAGCTCAATATTTGGCCCGAATAGTTCGGCAAAAAGCCGAATACCGAATATTCGGCACATTCCTATTATATATATATATATATATATATATATATATATATATATATATACATATATATATATACTCTCTTTATATATACTCTATATATATATATATATATATACTGTATATATATATATATATATATATATGC
>JABUQX010145465.1:0-5000 GCA_015478945.1 Trachelipus rathkii
TGGTCGCTTCAGGGGAGCCTGCGTTTTGCTAGAGCAATTATTAGAGAAAAATCTTCTGTATTTAACATGTCGCCACCATATTTTAGAAGTTATTCTAAAAGCAGTTTTTGATTGTGAAATGGACTCAACTACTGGCCCTCAGCCAGATATCTGTAAAAAAAACTTCAGACTGGGTGGTGTAAGCTGAACAAGACAAAATACAAAACTGATAATTGAAGGTGAAAATATTAGATATGAAATACGTAAATCAGACCAAATTTCAAGCTTTCTTAACGAACAATAAAAAAAATCAACAGCCCAGGGATGATTATAGAGAATTTATCCAACTTTGTTTAATTTTTTTAGGATGTCTTCCTCCAAAAGGCATTTTTTTTCAGAGTGTATGGTGCTATTTATCACGCCAGATGAATGACAAAAGCAATTTATTCTTTCAAAATATTTTTCAGGGATAAATTTTCATTAACAGGTTTAGAGAATAAAGGTATTGAAGAGATCTGTTATTTATAATCAATATTTATGCAAAAGCGTGGTTCAACGCCCCCAAACCAACTTTGGTCCTAAACCAAAGACCTACAATTATTAAAAACGTTTGTTAACTACAGGAAAATTGATAAAGAGGTTGCAGACAAGGCACTGTCTAAAATGATAAACCATCTATGGTATCTTAACTCTGGAACAAGTTGAATTTTCAATTTTCGATGATACTTTGGAAAAAAATGTCAAAAAAAGCATGACTCTAAAATTAACGTCCAAAAAAGAAAATGATGATGACGATTGTGATGATAATAAGGATGTAAAAGCAACACTCAGTCTAAAACATGTGAATTATTTGTTGAACAATGAAGTTGATTTTTTTGTTTTTTCTCGAACTTTAATTTTTTTTAAGAGATTTGAAATTGATATAGAATTTTTAACTGCTGCTAATCCTGATGTATGGTATGAAAATCAACATTATTTAAAAGCTAAGAAAATGGTAAACGGTTTTAAGGTTGTCAATGACACAGCTGAAAGGTAAAGGTAAAATTATTCCAGGACTTCAATTCTTGTTTGACGAAAAACTAAGGAAGAACAACGGCAGTTTCTGTTACAAGTTGTATATATCTGAATAGCCAGGAAGATTTTTCCCGAATCTTCAAACCTCACCCTCATCTAATATTACCACCTTAATTTGATAATTAATAAATAAAAATCAATATTTACCTTTAGTCCTTTATAATGCTTTCTTTTTATAAAGCAACTTGGAATAATAAAATGCATTTGAACATTATTTGTTTTCATTTTTATACCTTTTTAATATTCTTTATCTCCTAATTCCTTCATTTCAATTTGGGTTTATTACATTTACTTTTGAGAAAACTTTTAACTACTTAAAAAATACAAAAATAGAAATAAAAATCAAACTATTTACAGCAGATGTAATTAAGTGTTGCAATGTTTTTTGGCATTTGAAAAAGTCACTTTTGAGGAATCGGATCATGTCTGGTCTTAGAAAATGCTGGATATCTTCAAATCAATAAATTTTAACAAAATAGTAGTGCCAGTAAATTTCAAGACAGCATTTCTATGAAATGAAACGGAATCAAGTCTCCAGAACGAATGATTACTCATTTATGAATGAAAACTGCGATTTGCCAAAGCTATTCAAAACTTTGACTCAATGATACACGGTTAACGTTATCCAATTGATCCTGAAACTTTGCCAATCTCGTTTTTGAAACAATTGGCATTTTTAGAGGGGGGCCCCCGGAAAAAATTCGAACATTTATTTTTTGTGACCACTCTAATATATATATATATATATATATATATATATATATATATAACTAAAAACTATATATGCTGTAGCATATATGCAGTAGCCAGCCAACCAGCAGCCAGCAGCCTGTAGCCAGCATATATATATATATGTACTTCTTCTTTGTAGCAGCCAGCAACAATATAGCAGCTATATATATGCGCATATATGCTATATATATATATAAAAGTGTGTGTTTGTGTGTGTGTGTAGGTGTGTGCGTGTATGTTTGTGTGTGTCAAAATACATTTAAAACTTCCGTTGAGATATGATCATAAGCATTGAACGTTTCGAGCAGAAAGAATCGATCGATCATGGACGACTTCAGCAAATTCACGAATCAGAAAACCTTTCCCTCAAACCAGATCAAAACCCCAAATCAGCCGAAAGGAATCTTACATAAGATCATCAAACTTTATATATATATATATATATATATATATATAATATATATATACATATATATATAAATATACCATTACATATATATTTATAACCTTATATAATTGCTGCTATATGTATGTAGTATGTATATACATGGGCGTAGGCAGGATTTCAATTAGGGGGCAAAGTTAATTGATATATATATATATATATATATATATACTATATATATATATATTTATATGGGGGGGGGCAAATATTGAGTGATATATATATATATATATATTTAGCAGCTTTATCAGCCGCCAAATGCTATCGACATACTGAGAGTTCCAGCGGAGAATACTGTCTGAAGAAGCTAGCTGAATAAAAAGCACACAGCTAGTTGACTTCAAGCCAATATGAAAACGAAAACACATTAAAACTATAAAAAAAATGTATGTTTATAATATGTTAGTAATTAGTAATTACTCCTTCAGTATCTATCGATTGATGTATCCTTTTTTTTTTTTTTTACATTATACAGTAAACAATAACAAATGTCGTCTGGCAAACATCTAAAGATTCAGTTTTTATTTTACCAAGATTTGGGGGACGAGTGCCCCCAGCACTGCCTATTAATTTATATATATATATATATATATATATATATATATATATATATATATATATATTATATATATATATATATATATATATATATATTCAAGTATATATATATTTTAAAATATTTTTGCTACATATATATATAACGATATATCTATTTTTATTTTTAATAATAATAAAATTTTTATATATATATATATAATACTCATATGTACACCAATAACTATATATATATATAACTTCCAACTATCATCCTAACCCACACTTTTTTATAACTATATATATATATATATATATATATATATATATATATATATATATATATATATATATATATATATATATATATATTTATATATATAAATGCTTACATTTGTATATATAATAATGTAATTAGGTACAAGACATATAGAGTAGAAATATATATATATATATATATATATATATATATATATATACCTTATATATATATAGTTGTGTATATAGCTAGGTATCAGGGGGGCCATGGCCCCCCCCGAAATTTTCCTAGACACTAAAAAATTTTAAGTATCATATCCGTTAATAATATAAAGTGCAGAAGTTAAATTAATTTTATATAATTCGTCACTGTCAGGAACAAATCTCGTAAGTCCATTAGTTAAAACTAAACTTGAAACCATCAGAGAAAATGCAACATTAGAATTTCAGCTGATTTTTGAAGAATGTGTAAGCGCATCTGAATCTGAACTGTATTGAAATTGCTGTACCAAGAATTAACAAATTCCAAAAATACAGACCCAACATTCCTACTTCCGACCCACAGACTTATTATCGCACATCCATTTTTATTCCATTTTTGGATGATTTAATATCAGCATTAGGAGAGAGGTTTTTAAATTTTCCTTGCAATTTGTCATACCGAACGGGTGTAATGTGCCATATGAGAAGATAAAAGATTGTGTAATATTTTACAAGGAAGATCTCGAAAGCCCAAATGAAGATTTAGTAAAAGCAGAATGGGATTTATGGAAGTTGAAATGGCATCACAGCACAGGTCGCCCAAAAGCAGCAATAGATGGACTAGTTTCTTGTTCGCAGTCACAATTTCCAAATATTTACATCTTGTTGCAAATACTGGCAATTTTACCCGTGTTTAATGCTTCAGTAGAAAGAAGCTTTTCAACATTAAGACTTCTGAAACCTACTTGAGAAATACTATTAGAGATGAAAGACTTATTGGACTTGCCCTCCTCTACATACATCGAAATATTGAAATAAAAATTGAAGATGTTATCTCGGACGTCGCTCACTCTCATGTCAGGCGATTAAATTTAACAATTTAGGTAAGATGATTTTAGTAATTCATATAAATTCTTCCCATTTTTTCTTAGAAATTTAATATTTTGTCCTTCCACTTTATATATATATATATATATATATATATATATATATTATATACTTTATATATATATATATATATATATATATATATATATATATATATATATATATATATATATATATATATATATATATATATATATATATATATATATATAAAGAACGATTTTTGTTTGGCCCCCCCCGAAAAAAATTTCTGGATACGCCACTGTATATATATATATATATATATATATATATATATATATATATATATATACAAGTATATATTTCCATATATATACATATATATCTATATATATATAAATCTATACTACGCTGCCTTGTATATATATATATATATGCTTCTATATATAAGAGCGCTCCTAGCTCAGTGGTAGAGCACTCGCCTAGCAAGCGAGGGGGCCCAGGTTCGAGACTGGGTTGGAGCGAGAGAATGTGAGTTATTCTCTATTATCTCTAGCTTCGTCCCACTCAGACGTTAATGAGTACATTGGTAGCGTGCTTGCTGCTAATGGGAAAAACTCCGGCTACCGCGATAGGCCTGGCCAGCCAGCGGATTTGCCGTTAGGCCCAAGCTACCCAAGGACCTTTCTCGTTGGGTCCACCTGACAGGGCGTTAGTCCTACCTGGGGGTTGGTGAGCTTTATATATATATATATATATATATATATTTTATATATATATATATATATATATATATATATATATATATATATATATATATATATATATATATATATATATATATATATATATATATATATGAGTGTTATGTAAAAAATAAATATATAATAATAATATATGTATATATAAAAAACTTTATCTAACAACA
>JABUQX010145467.1:0-2500 GCA_015478945.1 Trachelipus rathkii
CCTAGGGCTTTATTACATCTATGCATTGAATTATCATCAGAATATCCATCAATATCATACCGAAGCACAAGCGCTTCATATATATATATATATATTAATATATATATATATATATATATAATATATATATATATATATATATATATATATATATATATATATGCTATCTATATATATCAGAGGCGACTCCCTGCACTCGTGCTACTCGTGCTCAGCACGAGTTAATTTATAGAAACTATCTATTTTTGAAAATTTTATAATGTTACGATAAAATTTTCTTATTTTTTTAAAATTATTACATAATAAATATAAAAAATTATGCAAAATTAAAACGAAAAATATAAATATAACCCCTATTAAATAACGCTTTTAACCCATTAAAAATGGAGGCATCTCTGCTCAAAGAGGGGAGCGGGGAACGTCGGACGGTTTCCGAATTCTGAATTTGCAGTACAAAATTTGTTTATAAATAGTGTTTATAATAATATGTTCAAATACTATACATTATAAATATATACTTTTATAACAAATAATATTTAATAAAATAATTAAATTAATTTAAAAAATTCTAAAATACTTAACAATAATGGAAGTTAAATTATTATAGTTATTATAATTATTATAAAATATTATAAATATTATCGCTAACCATGAACAACCAAAGAAAACGTTTTAATACATGAAAACTTTTTGGCAGGAATTTTTAATCTCAAATAATAATAATAATAATAATAATAATAATAATAATAATAATAATAATAATAATAATAATAATAATAATAATAATAATAATAATAATAATATATGTAATAATAATATATATATATATAATATATAGGGAGATGGGGGGGCTGGCACGAGGTGAGTAAAAAAAGAGTTACTGGAGTCATATAGTTATGTAACAATAATAATAATATATGTATATATATATATATATATATATATAATATGTTTGATAATATGTATATGATATATATATCTGTATAGTGTACTCATATATATGTATATATAATATTTATTTTGACCTCTTTACATAAAATCATATTGTACATGTATTTATATGAATATATATATATGTTTAATAATGTGTATTTATATATATAACTGTCTATATTTTTATCTTATATATATACTTATATATATATATATATATATATATATATATATATATATATATATATATATATATATATATATACAATATAATATCTATCATCCTTTCCACATGACCAAACCTTCTCAACATACTCATTTATTCTCTCATTTACCCCTTTCTTCACACCACACAACTCTCATTGATTGTTCTTCTGTTTATCAATTCTTCTCACACCTAGCACGCCCCTAAGATTGTCCATCTGAACACTTTGAACTTTAGATCTATACTTCTTATTCCAGACCATAGTCTCACTACTATACAATAACACAGGTAACAACATACCCTCATTTAAGACCCTAGCGCACTCAAGACTTAGTCCCTTTACATTCACCAACGATTTAATTGCACCAGCAACCTTCACAACTTTTCTACTACACTCTGCATCATCCGTTCCCTTTTCATCCAACATATATCTTAAATATTTAAGCTCAGACACTTGTTCCAGCTGCTCACCATCTAACATAACTTCACACTGAGGACTGTCCTCACTCACAACCATAACCTTACTCTTATCTACATTTACTCAAACCCCTTCTTTTACACACCCTACAAATCTCCTAAAAATCCTCTCAAACTCTCTTCAGATTCGCCACACAAAACCAAATCATCCGCATATAATAGGTAGGGCACCCTCCACTCATCTCCATTCTCCATCATTCTAACACCATTTCCTGCCATTCCCACCTCGAATTTCAACCCCATCCACCTTTAAATTGAATAACCAAGAGACATAACACAACCCTGCCTCACTCCGCTATTAATATTAAACCAATCATTTTGACACCATTTATTCTTACACGCCTCACTATCGTTACACATACTTTTGATTCCATTCAGAAGCCACCACCAACACCATATATCACTAAACTAACACCTGCCATAAAGCTTCCCTATTAACCCTATCATGCGCCTGTTGCAAATCATAAAAACCTAAATACAATTTATTCTTCTTCTTCTCCCATTTTCTCAATCATTTTGTTTTCAATGTAAAGATTTGATCCCCACATCCTCTACTCTCAAACGCACCTTGTTCTTCGCAATCAGTCCCTCCAGTCACTCGACGCACTCTTTCGACCAAAAATATAATATATATATATATATATATATATATATATATATATATATATATATATATATATATATATATACTATATAAATACATATATATATTTTGAAAATATGTAAATAGTAAATAATAATATTGTAATAATAATAATAATAATAATCTTCTTCTTCTTCTTCTTCTAATAATAATAATAATATATATAATAATATATAATAATAATAATAATGTAATAATAATAATATAATAATAATAATAATATATATAATAATAATAATTAA
>JABUQX010145467.1:12500-15000 GCA_015478945.1 Trachelipus rathkii
TCAGATAATGTGCGAATTTAATAAACTCCGATTACAAGAATTTGAGGTTAAAACCATGAGAAGGAAAAATCATTTTATTTCCGTAACACTAAATGCAGTCCAATTGACTTAGTTCACAAGTGTTAAAATTCCACCGTAAATAGGACAGAGTATTTTGACAACAATTAGTGTCCTTATCGGATTTATAAATCAGGAATCATATTTGCCCCAAAATTATTAAGTATATTTAAATATAAAACAAAAAAATTAATGTATTAGTAAAGGTTAAAATTTAGGTATCAACAAGGTGTTTTTAAAAATAATGTGTAAATTCGGTTCTAAAAGTAAAAAAGTTAGAAAACTATATTCAGGGAAATTTAAATAGGTTGGATTTTATTAAAAACTAGATGTAAGTGTTAATCTTTAATTATATACTATTAAGTAATTTTGATTGGCGAGTTTGAAAATTGTTAATTCCTTATATAGGATTAGTTGGTGGGATGGACGATGATTATATTAGGTCACCACCCGTATATCAGATTAAACATTAAAATAAGATACATACATAGAGGCTAACCTATAAGTGATGATCGTATTTGTAAACTGATAGTTGGATATTTTAGAGAGGAAATATATATATATATATATATATATATATATATATATATATATATATATATATATATATATATATATATAACATACTATATATATATATATATATATATATAACAACTCTTTCTTTCATATATATATATATATATATATACCGCCATATATACTCTACTATATATTTTTTTTTTGTGTGTGTGTATGTGGATTAGTGAACACATACAGAAGGTGCAATAAGGAAATTTAGGGTACTTAACATGATTACATGATTACATGATTACATGATTACATGATTACATGATTACATGATTACATGATTACATGATTACATGATTACATGATTACATGATTACATGATTACATGATTACATGATTACATGATTACATGATTACATGATTACATGATTACATGATTACATGATTACATGATTACATGATTACATGATTACATGATTACATGATTACATGATTACATGATTACATGATTACATGATTACATGATTACATGATTACATGATTACATGATTACATGATTACATGATTACATGATTACATGATTACATGATTACATGATTACATGATTACATGATTACATGATTACATGATTACATGATTACATGATTACATGATTACATGATTACATGATTACATGATTACATGATTACATGATTACATGATTACATGATTACATGATTACATGATTACATGATTACATGATTACATGATTACATGATTACATGATTACATGATTACATGATTACATGATTACATGATTACATGATTACATGATTACATGATTACATGATTACATGATTACATGATTACATGATTACATGATTACATGATTACATGATTACATGATTACATGATTACATGATTACATGATTACATGATTACATGATTACATGATTACATGATTACATGATTACATGATTACATGATTACATGATTACATGATTACATGATTACATGATTACATGATTACATGATTACATGATTACATGATTACATGATTACATGATTACATGATTACATGATTACATGATTACATGATTACATGATTACATGATTACATGATTACATGATTACATGATTACATGATTACATGATTACATGATTACATGATTACATGATTACATGATTACATGATTACATGATTACATGATTACATGATTACATGATTACATGATTACATGATTACATGATTACATGATTACATGATTACATGATTACATGATTACATGATTACATGATTACATGATTACATGATTACATGATTACATGATTACATGATTACATGATTACATGATTACATGATTACATGATTACATGATTACATGATTACATGATTACATGATTACATGATTACATGATTACATGATTACATGATTACATGATTACATGATTACATGATTACATGATTACATGATTACATGATTACATGATTACATGATTACATGATTACA
The DNA here is from genome assembly GCA_015478945.1 of Trachelipus rathkii. Classification (NCBI taxonomy): domain Eukaryota; kingdom Metazoa; phylum Arthropoda; class Malacostraca; order Isopoda; family Trachelipodidae; genus Trachelipus; species Trachelipus rathkii. The sequence goes on from JABUQX010145467.1 coordinate 14,558, forward strand.
TGATTACATGATTACATTTTGTATTATTATATTATTATTATTTGTATTATTATTATTTGTATCTATTATATTATTATATTAATTATATTATTTACTCATATTATATTATTATAATGTTGTATTATTATTATTATATTTATACTATGATATATATTTATATAATATATTATTATATTATAATAATCTTATTCTATTATATTAATATATTATTAATTGTTCTTGTAAACATTATTATATTATTATATTCTATTATATTGTGTTTGTTACATATTATTATTTTATTATATTATATTATTATTATATTATTATATTATTATTTATATTATATTATTATATTATTATTATATTATATTATTATTATATTATTATAATTAATATATTATTATATTATTATATTATTATATTATATTATTATATTATTATATTATTATATTATTATATTA
>JABUQX010145468.1:0-15000 GCA_015478945.1 Trachelipus rathkii
ATTATACTTCAGTGATTATTATTATTATTGTGTCTTATTGTGTGTGTGTGTTATTATTATTATTATTATTAAAGTAAGAACTTAAGGGAATCAAAAAGGAGAATTTTTGATCAGCAAGTAATTTGGAGGGTTTGAACCCCTGACACCCTGTCTACAACCTTATATATATATATATATATATATATATATATATATATATATATATATATATATATATATATATATATACTATATATACTATATACTTTATATATATATATTATATGAGTTCACGTTTGGCTCAGTAGGTTAAGAAGCTGGCTGGCTCTCGATCTCCCTCAGGTTCAGTCCTAGTTCGGCCCCGTGTAGGCACGAAGTGTCGTTAGGTACAGGAATTTTCTACCTATTTCATTATTGCAGTTCTGACACATCAGTGTATTACACTAATCTCAATACACATCACAACCATAGCCAACACATACAACAGAACAGTCTATTCACAAACAAATAACTCTTCTCATGCTTCTCGCATTGGAAAAGCCGCGTATGCTGAGGCTTACGCCTTACGGGGTGGCAAGCATTCGCCGCTGAAGCAGAGCTTGCTATGGACTACCTTCCCGCGGGAAACCAATAAAAACTCTCCATGTAGTCAGTAGAAATCATTAGTAAATCATATATATATATATATATATATATATATATATATATATATATATATATATATATATATATATATATATATATATATATATATATATATATATATATATATATATAATATATATATATATATATAGAGAGAGAGAGAGAGAGGAGAAATTTTTATTATATATATTTTCAAAATATTAGGTCATGGAGTCATCGTCATCTAGGCATCGTCATGGAGTCAAAAAATTTACTGTAATGGAGTCATGGAAGTAAGTAATGGAGTCATCGACCCAAAAATTTTATAATCGTCCCATCACTAATATTTGTATATATATGTATATATATATATATATATATATATATATATATATATATATATATATATATATATATATATATATATATATATATATCATTCCTATTTATATAACTATATTTCATTTTTTCATTAAAATAATTTGAATATCTGCAATCATAATAATAAAAGAAAATTAACAATTGTTATTACTATTCCAACATATTTTGAAGACAGTTAACGTTAACTTCCGTTACGTTTCTTTACCCGATAAATGCTTTAGCTAGATTACTTTTAGTTAAATTTTTTTATCAGATTAACGGCGTTCTTTTATCTCATTAACAGTTTTTGCTTTGTGTATATATATATATATATACCGTCACTTGTAGTAGTCGATTAAATCAGGGGTACTCAAAATGTTAAGGTTTATGGAGACTTTATTATTTATATTTTTTGAAAATTTTTATATGTTAATGATATAAATTGGGGTAGGGTAGTATATAATTGTATTGGTATATATAATATAGGATTAATGTTAGAAGGCGATAAGTAGTGGACCGAATTGCCCCACGATTTTGGGGTGCGGGGCAATTCGGTCACTTTGTTTTCACATCCTAGAATCCTCATTAAAGTGTTTTATTTAATAAATTATGATGATCAGTTTTCATTTTTAAACATAATGGCTGTAATATTTTAAAGAAATTGGGTTTAAGCATTAATAAAACGTAATAAATATTCTTGAGTTTCTGGTTACGTTTTGTCAAGCACCCAAAATGGTAAAAAAAGAAGGCTTGCTTCAACGTGGGAATTTCCTTAATTCTGTAAGTTGCTATTCTTTTTTATTCCGTATTATACAAATTAAGGAAATTCTTTTACATTTTGATGAGCGTTTTTCTGATTTTACGTGTTTGACTGTGGCAAAAATGAGCATAGCTGTTTGACAAAAATGAACACAAGCTCAAGCATTTTAGGTCTCTTTTAAACATAATGGTATTATATTATTTTGAAATTGGGTTAGAAAACTAATAAAATGTTCGAGTTTAGCGGTTAGTTTTTAATCAAGCATAATCGTAAAAATGCTCACGCAGTAAAATTCCTTAATTCTTTGTGACTCTATATTACACAGATTAAGGAAATTCTTTACGTTAATTTGGCTACGTTTTTTACGATTTTCGCTGTTTGACAAAACGAACTATGTGTAAAAAATTCTGTAAGGTTGCCAATTCTTTTATTTTATGTTATACAAAATAGAAGGAAATTCTTTTCACGTTTGAATTGACGTTCTTTACGATTTTGTGGCTGTTTTGATAAAAACGAGCATGACGCTGTTTGACAAAGCAGTACAGCGTGGTTTTAGGCATATTACGTTCGTACAGAACCAATATACCAAGAGCAAAGCTGCTTAAGGGTCTGGCAACATCATCAGCAGAGTATCCCTGCCGTGTTACTTTTGCGCAAGTGTGAAAAAATTTGTACAAGTTAATTAGGCCTATGTTGAAAAACTTTACCTATCTATCTTGCTGTAAAAGTGCGTAAGAATTATTTTTAAACATTATATTTCGGACATCTTTTGTAAAGAGTATTAAGAACTGTTCAGCAGATGGTTCAATCATGGATGAGGCCCCACAAAAATTTTTAATCCTGGACCGAATCGCCCCATGTTACAAATTTTATAATAAAACATATTTATCTCTTGCCTGAATGACTCCAACGATTACATTAAGGTTATGAACTATTTTAAGTACTATATCTTGGTACCAATAATGTGGTACAATTATTTTGACCTGTATGATTCTTAGCAATAGGGCTAAAATTTACCCGATTTTATAATTCAGAAAAAAAAAACAATCACAAAAATTGGACTACAGGTAAAGGTTTCGTAAAAAATTAATACCTAAGACATAAAAAAACATTATTTTACATCGTTAAAGATATATTTTGCATCGTATAGGCTATTTTGAGCCACTGGTCCGAATTGCCCCACATGGACAGAATTGCCCTATGGGATTACGAAATTGCTTTATTTACGGTATATATATATATATATATATATATATATATATATATATATATAATATATATATATATATATATATATATATATATATATATATATATATATATATATAATATATATATATATATATATATATATATATATATATATATATATATATATATATATATATATATATATATATATATATATACATATATATATATATATATATATATATATCTCTCTTATCTAATAATAAAACATACATACAAAAATATATATATATACTGCTATATATACTATATATATATATATATATATATATATATATATATCCACCTGAGAAGGATCATCTTTGATCAGGTTGTGTTCTGAGTCTAATTCTTAGATCTTTAATTTCAATTTCAGATTTCACATCATTTTAATAAATAAATTTTAATTAATACCTATTAAAAATTAATACCCTGTAAACAAGAAAGAAAAAATCCTTGATACATTGTAATTAAAATAACTTAGAAAGGAAATATAATCCAGTCTTCGGGATATGTTATTAAATACTCTTAAGTATTAGATGTGCAGTTTTAAGAAAATACATTAGAGTAAGATCTCTTTCAACTGGTATCTATTAATGCTTTCTAGTTTTGACTCATTTAACTATTTTAGTTAGATATTATTGATAATAATAATATTATTTATGTCTGAATGTAATATTATTTATGTCTGTATGTATATATAGTTGTCTGTGTATGGATATGTATATAGATGCGTAAGTGTGTTAAGTGAAAATTTTTATTATGAGATATATAAATTCTTTTTGTAATAACACAAGAACTTCGGGATATAAGAGGAAAACTGTAATGAAGAATGAGTGTAGACTATTTGAGAAATGGGAAATTGTGAATAAAGAGGATTTGATATGCAAAGGAGGAATAAAAGAGAGAATAGGAAATTTTATACAAATGGTACATGGTTAAAAAAAGAAATATATTCATTTTAGGACTTTTCTATAAGGAAAAACAATATGACCAAAATCTCCGTCATACAGCATTAAGTAAATGCTTTTCAAGAAGAATGGCATGAGGGGTCACCTTGTTTCAATGCTTTCATTTATAAAACACACTGTTTATGTGCTTCCGCTTGGATAATATTTTACATTTGTGTTTTCATTGAATAGCCATTTTTGCTCTCTTGTATCAAGAGAAGGTTTGCTATTTTTAAAAAAGGAGATAATTGTCCAACACAATGATAATTAATAAATTTCTTTTATTGATTCTGTCTATAGTACTTACTTACCTTGTTGATTTATAATAAGTATTATGGAAATATTTTGGAAAGTTAAACACTCACTCAAGTTTGTTATCAATGTGTTAGTATTGTTTGGATTTTATTACAACTATTTTTAAGCTATTGATTCATTAAAGTAATAATTTATTACTGAATTTTGATTGACTGTGGATATAATGAATTGAATTATCATAATTTTCAGTAAAATTTTCCTAGTTTTAGAGAAACATCTTAGAAGTTATATTTAAATTAGTTGGGTTTTGTTTTTACTGGTAGAAGAATACATTTGCAGGTGGTAAGTTGATATTCTTAAATAGTATATTTTGTGTTTACTAGGTTTACTCTTCTAAAATAGTATCTGATTTTGTTGTTTTAGCATAGGCTTTAAATATCTGAAGTTGAAATTGCAGAGGCAGTAAACTAATTTCTAGGTTAGCAGGTTTACTTGACTAATATATAGTATCGAGTTTACTAAGTTATTACAAACTTAATTGTTATAAATAATTTCAACATTAAAATTTATTGTTATGTGATAGGTTATGAGAGATTTTGCTCATTATATTTGGTTAGGGTACAAAATAAATATTCGAGAGAGAAAAAAAAGAAATTATATATATGTTGCAACTTTTATTGATAAACATTGTTAGGATTTGTGTCATATACAGTAATTTATGGGTTTTTATATAAAATAAGAAAAACAACATTTGATTGAGTAACTTTTATTCCGGTAAATATCTAGCTTCCATAATTCATAATTCCATAGCATAATTCCAGAAGCTTTCCACTAAAGAATTTTCTTAAAAAACTTAACTTAATTTAACTTTTCTGAACTTTGAAATTTTTGAACAAAATTTTTTCAGAAAATATTTAGACCAAATACTAGATATTTACCTTTATTCCTTCCATATGACAGGTGAATAATTTAAATTATTTGAACTTATACCTATTTATTCCAGATGGTTGATAGACATCATTTTGAACATATGACTTGGTGGTAATTACAGTTACCTTGTGGTGGTAGCTATTGTTCTTCATTATCTTGACTTCTTTCGCAGAATCTTGTTGTTTGGTCTTCTTCAGTGGTACTACTTCATCTACTACTATCTACTGACTCATACACTACTATCTACTACTATCTACTGCTCCATCTACTACTATCTACTACCTCAACTACTATATACTGCTTCATCTACTACTATCTACTGCTTCATCTACCACTATCTACCAACTCATCTACTACTTCATCTAATCCTATCTACTGTTTCATCTACTACTATTGGTATATACTGACTATTACTATCTACTACTTCATATACTATCTACTGCTTCATCTACTATCTACTACTTTATATACTGCTGTCATCAACAATTATCTACTGCTTCATCTACTAACACCTACTGTTCATCTACAAATTTATTCATTGTTCACCTACTGCTACATCTACAATTCATCTACTGTTTATCTACCAGTTACATTGTAATTCTTTTCTACCAGTTCATCTATATTTTATTCATTGTTCAGAATCACTACTATCTAGTGGTTTAGCTACTGTTCATCTACTATTTCATTCATTGTTCATCTACTGCTTCATCTACTGTTCATCTGCTTCAGCTACTGTTCATCTACTATTTCATTCATTGCCCATCTACTGTTTCCTTCATATACTTAGTTTGATTCAACAGTTTACCATTGTCCATCTCACCAGTCTGTCCTTCACCATCATTATCATTAATACTTCATCTACGGTACTACTACTGATAGTATCAACACCACTTAATCATCTACTGCTTTTATCTACCATTGACATTAATATATTTGTGATTTTATTACTTCTACTAATAGTACCATTGTTCTTTAACAATTGTGATAGCTAATACCACTGGATAATATGGCTGAGGTGTGGGAAAGGAAGGTGTGAATTAGAAAACAATTAAGGTTGATACTGCCTTATGAGCAATCAAGGAATAAGGCTTACAGATTTGCTGGTATTCTTAAATAAGTAAGAATGCAATGTACGATTGGAATTATCATTGATCGATCTAGGATTTATCTTGAACCTCAATAATCAAAGCCACGCAGAGGTGTTTCTTTGCTTGTGGTGTAATTGGAAGTGGCCTAGGACACACTACAACAATGTACCTTAGCTATAATTTTTGCTTTTATAGGTAATAGTGGCGTATTTATTGATGCATATTTGTTTAAGATATTGACAAGCCTTAAGGTGTGTTGAAGGTTATGCATATTGCATGGGCATGTGTTTGATAAATATATACAGTATTTAGTTTGACTGGGAGACTCAATAGGTCCATATGGCTTAACAACATTTGGTAATGTTGCTTATAGGAATATCAAAACATAGATTATTTTAAAAAATATTTTGATTTTTTTAGAATCTGTTGAACTCAACTATTGCCTAATATTTTATATATATATATATATATATATGTATTGGTTATATATAGAGAGATATATTGGTATATATATATATATATATATATATATATATATTTATATATATATCATATATATATAATATATATATATATATATATATATATATATATATATATATATATATATATATATATATATTAGGGTGTACCGGAACTGAAATTTTCTGTTCCGGCCGGAACCAGAATTTATCCGGTTCCGGCCGGAATTTTTCAGAATTCCGGCCGGAACCGAAATTTCTTATGAACTTTCGTTTAACCCAAAGAATGTAAAAAGTATTTATAACTTTCAACATAAAATCTTTCATTTAGTACAACGCCACTCCATGAACATATGGAAAATCATCACCAAAGAGAAAAGTTCAAATATTTTAATAGTAAAAGGGAGAGCCTTTTATTTTCTAGAACAGGGGGAAACCACAAAAGAGCAATAGATCCAGCTGGGAGATAAAGAGCTGAGAGAAGCCCCCAAAAAGATTTGTAATAGTCAATGACCCCAAATCAGAAAATAATGAATTTTATCGTGATGAGTAACCAGCCATTCACCGTCACTGAAGAGCATGGATCATAGAACTTATTGCTCATCTTCTCAACCAAAATATCTTATTCCAGTAGAAAATATTTTGTAGAGAAGATGTTACTAACTTACAGAAATAGTAAAGATTATCGGGCATTTGAAGTTCTGGCTGGCTGACCAGATGCATCATTAATGCATGCAGATACAGGAGGGATGAACAATGCACAAGTTCTTTATTTTTAATGCAACTGGTTTACTAATAATAAAAAATGGACTGAAACTACTGTGTATTTCCTTAAAGTTCTCATCTGAATTGAAAATCACAAGAGCTGAAACACATGAAATACTGGGAAATTCCTCCCAACAAAATCCATTTGATCCTTCGAGATGCAGCTATAAATATGTAGTTGGAATTGAACCTGCAGACATGGGTTTTCTGTTTGCCTCATAACTGTACTGTTAACAAGGTGCCTGTTTCTCAAAATAACAGTGTGAGTTTAATAAAGAAACAGAAAGATTGAAAATAATACTGAACTATTGGTTGTAATGAACTAGTATAATACAGTGATTTGGGATCAACATCTCAAAGTCCACTCAAGTTAATTCAAGATAGCACAGAATAGCACATATTTGACTTAAAAATTGAATGCTTGAAGACTCTGCAAGTTTATATTATAGAACACCTAATTCATTTAGCTGTGACTGTTATTAAAATGTCAACACTTGAAAATTCTAAGAGTTTGCAATCATTGTTTATGTAATATAATTATAGCAAAATCAACTATATCATCAATTATTCTCCATATTTGAGCTCTTCAGTATATCTCTCAAACTCTGAGGATGACAAAAGAGATCAGATTTTAAAAGAAGAGCTGAAGAAGGCATTAGAGTTTAGATTTATGGAATAAAAAAGAAGAGAAAGGATCAATAGACATATCAAAACAAGGATAATTGTTTTAAGTACTTTAGTAGACCCAAGATACAAACCGACTTTATTTTTCTATTGAAATAAGAGAATTGAGTAGGAAAAATGATGCTTAAAGAAGATAAATAGAATTATGCAGAAAAAGTGATAATAGTAGTAAAGTAGCACAGAAGAAGGTTCAGCGATGAGTCATCCATCCATTTTCAGACACGAGCATTATCTACTATAAACTTAGATTTGCCAAGTATCTCAAAATCAACAGGAGCATTATGAAAAGAAATTACCAAAAGTTACTGGTTTTATAAGTTTAAGAAAGTGAAAGAAAGCAGTCATAGTGTAAAAGGGGGAAAAAGAAGTAGATTAGGATCTGCCCGCCGGATTTTTAAATTCCGCCGGAACTCAGAACCGAAAATGTCAAATTCGCCGGAATTCCGCACACTCTAATATATATATATATATATATATATATATATATATATATATATATATATATATAGTAGCAGTGGTATATAAGTATATATATATATATATATATATATATATATATATATATATAAATATATATATATATATATATATATATATATATATATATATATATATATATATTATATATATATATATATATATATATATATATATATATATATATATATATATATATATATATACGGTATATATATTTGTAAATTTGAAATGTTGGTATAGTAGTGCAGAAGGGCTTCACCCCCTGATTTTTATAAAAATCACAGGATATACTATTTCTAAAAAAATATTAATAAAAAGACAAACAAAATGGGTTTTAGGAAAAAAGTTGCAGCCTCTCAAAGTTGTTAAACTCCCATCGACTTTCATTTTTGATCTTTCAGGTTATCTCTCTTTAGGCCCCTAGCTCAGGTTGATATGTTTTGCTAGGCATACACAGAGTAAATCTGTGTATACTTAATAAATCTTATAACCTTAATTAGGATGGCCCTAAAATGAGCACGAGGTTCATTAATTTTTTTATGTCTATGAAGCAAATTTTAAAACTTTATAGCTGTAAATTTTTTTCCTCTAAAGACTTAAATCACTTTCGGTTTTTTTTTTTATTTTTTTTGAGAATATCCTGTGATTTTTATAATTTTATATATATAAATTCGATATATACATATATATACCGTATATTATATATATATATATATGAATATATTATACATATATATATATATATATATATATATATATATATATATATATATATATATATATATACTAAATGGGGAAAACCGGTCAATGGAGGGGGAAAACCGGTCACTTTAATAAATTGTTAATATTTTTTTAAATTAAAAAATTTTCAATTAGAGAAAGGTTTTTTAAGTAGCAAATAGATTATATTTTAACCATATATAAAATTTAAGTAAATAACTTACACCTACTAGTCAAAAAATTTCCTAAAGTTGGAAAAAAATTTTTTTTTTTTTTTGCAAAATTTGTTCCAAGATCACGTAGAATTAAGATATCAGAATTTTTATTAGATGTATATTGGGAAGTCTATTTTTAACATTTTCCATGTAAAAATTTAAAATATTAGTTTATTTTTAGTTATTAAGTTTTTTCACTTCGGGAAACCGGCCGGGCATCGAAAACTGGTCAGTGAGAACTTGTAAAAATGTCCATTTTTTTTGTAGAGTTTCAATAATATTTTGTTCTAATTTTTATATGGTATATTATAAGATAATTTGTTTAATGTTTTCTTCATACCTATCTTTCTTTTTATAATTATTATTATTATTATTATTATTATTATTATATTATTATATAAAAATAATAATAATAATAATAATAAATATTATTATTATTATTATTATTATTATTATTATTATTATTATTATTATTATTATTATTATTATTATTATTATTATTATTATTATTATTATAATAATAATAATAATAATAATAATAATAATAATAATAATAATAATAATAATAATAATAATATTAATATTATTATTATTATTATTATTATTATTATTATTATTATTATTATTATTAAGCACTTTATATTACGAGTAAGCCTACGTACGCAGATTTCACAGATTATTATTATTATTATTATTATTATTAATAGGCACTTTATATTACGAGGCCTACGTACGCAGATTTCACGTAAACGTTGACAAAAAAAAATTTACAATATTATAATTTAAATTATGACAATCAATAATAATAATAATAATAATAATAATAATAATAATAATAATAATAATAATATTATTATTATTAAATATTATTATTAAATATTAAAAATTATTAAAATTGATTGTCATAATTTAAATTATAATATTGTAAATTTTTTTTTGTCAACAAGTATACGTGAAATGTGCATACGTAGGCCTACTTGTAATATAAAGTGTTTAAATATTATAATTATTATTATTAGAAATTATTAAAATTTATTGGTCATAGAGTTCTTTTTTTTTGAATTAGAAACAATGAAAATAAATACCATAATTTTGGAAAATATCAAAGCATGCTATTGTCGACGCATTCAACTGGCACTACAGATTTTCTGCTCCAAATTAATACTATAACATTATTAAAATCTACTTAACATTTAAATTATAATTAAAATTAGTTTGGACAAACACAGACGTAATAATATTTAATGATCGTTTCTCCCGACGCCACTAACTGGTTTAATTCAATTTTTTTCATATTTCATTTTTCAAAATTTTTTAAAATATAATTACCCTATTTTAACATAAATTGAAACTGGTTTGGGTAAAAGCTTTACAATGTCACACTTCTATGACTGTAGATATAACTTAAAATTTCGATTTTTCTATCCAAAAAAAACGGCGATTTTTGACCGGTTTTCCCCCATTTTACGGTATATATATATATATATATATATATATATATATATATATATATATATATATATATATATATATATATATATATATATAATAAATGGGTGTAAAAAAAAAAAATAGTTTATTTGGTGTAAAAAAAAAATTCCCCCCCCATTTTTTTTTTTTTTTTTTTTTTTGGGCTGTATTTTGCTGAACTATGTAACAACTTATGTGCCAAGTACTATGAATCTGCTACAAAGTGACTAGTTTCTAGAGAAAAAAATCTGACCCTCTATTGAAATTTGGTCATTTTAACTTTTTTACATGTATTGCGCAAATTGCCAAAAATTCTATATGTATTATATTTTTAAAAATTTTTTTTTCCAGTGATGCTACATATTGGTAGTGCTTTTAAATTATAATATCAGTTTTCATATTAATTCACTGGTTTTCTGTATATAACAGATTTTTTTTTACCCCCACTAATTTGACACCAATGGGGTAAAAAAAACCACTTTTTTTTTACCCCAATTGTGGGGGTAATAAAAAACCAGTTATATAAATACAGAAAACCAGTGGATTAATATGAAAATTGTTATTATTTCCTTATATTTTTTACCCTCACAGAAAAAAAAATTGAAATAAAAAATATTGATATTACAGTCTTATTAAAATAAAATATTTAAAAAAATGCCAAGGACTTAGCTACATACCAAAAGAGAACTCTGGATGGAAGCTTCCGTAGCCAAAGCTATAGAAGAAGTTAAAAATGGAGCAACATTAGGTGCAACAGCAAAGAAATATCACCTATCAAAATATTCTATAGGCTATATATTCTATAGGCTATATTCTATAGGCTATATTCTATAGGCTATATATTCTAGCTTCTAGCACGTGCCGACCTATATTGTAGAATACACCGGTCTTAGTGTCTATTCCTATGTTATTGGGTACGGGAACATTGGTGTATATTAGAAGTAATAGATGCTTCCCTTCAGAAAGCACACCCTACCCCTTTCAGCCTCTTCAGCCTGACATATCCCTACGCCCAGAACACATCCTGATTTTTGGTGTCTATACCTATGTTATAAGGTATGAGGAATCGGTTGAGTGTATATTAGAAGGTGCTAGGATGCTTCCTACTAGTATCCCCCACCCCCTTTTCTAGCCTTTTTCTAGTATGGATATGTCCCACGTCACAGAACACGCTAATAATGGTGCTCACCCCTAGGTTATAAGGTATGAGGATCATTGGTATATATTAGGAATGTGCTAGGTTGGTCTCCCCTAACACGAAGTTATTACCCCACTCTTTCTCTCTAACCCTTTCTAGTGTGATATATCAGATGTGACAGAACATATCCGATATTAGTGCATCGATTAGTACATAATCGACACTGCTGAATCGATTCCCGTGGTTTGACGTAATGGATCATCTACCCTAACAAGAGTTAGCATTAGATATTACCCTACCCCCTTGATGGCGTATTGCATTGCAACATTGCAATGTTGCAAATGCAATGTTGCAAACAAAATTTGCAACATTTTGCAACATCGCATTTGGCGTATTAACCCCGCGAGTAATACGGGTGCCCAAATTATACGCGTAGGTACTGTAATACACTTGCCCACACCCATATTTTTTAGCTTCTTTTTTTTTATTTTTCGCCACTTTTTAGGTGCGGATTATGTAATTCAGTCCTTTTAAAGTTGTTCTGTAGAGTTTTGTTAATGTTAGTTTGTTTTTACTATTTTTAAAAAAATTTTGAAAATTGAGTTTTGATGGGACCTTGCCAGGATATTTTTAATTAAAAAGTTTCAAAATTAAAAAAAAAAAAAAAAAAACTATACATAGAAATTTGTTTAAATTTGGCTGTTATATTCCTAGATACGTACTAAATCAATTTTTTATATCAGTATAGCTCAAAAAATTAGCTGGAAATATTTATATTCGATTTTACCCTCGCAGGTATCATAAATTGCCCACGCCACTTATTTCGTAATTTTTTTATTTTGAACCAATTGTTATGAAATTTTTTTTACGTCATTTGCTAAAATGTCCCTGAGGAATACCTGGAACGAAAAAAAGATTGACCATAGAAATTTAGAGAGGAATTAAAGAAAACTCAACCAAAGAAAAGAAAATTGCAGAAAACAGCATCACCACAAGAGTCATCCTCAGAAGAGAGCGATTCCAGCCTGAGTAGTGGAGAATTGTCAGGAATTGAGGAATCAAACCTCAAATTGACTGTCAAGAAATCACTTGCTCGTAGGAAAGTTTCAAAGAACATACCAAAATTAAAAGATATTAAAGTTGGTGAGTTTTATGCGGTTCGATACGATCAACCATTAAAATATACTGGGGTAAAATATTAAAAAAATTTACAAATGATGAGGAAACAGAGCCTGTAAAGGTGGAAATGAAATACCTAAAAAATGAAGTGTTATCCAGCATTGCAGAAAACATACGGTGGGATTGGCCCAAAAATGATGATATAGATATAATTCCTGTAACCAACATTTTAATTGGACCTGTGACTCCATTACTTGAACAAAAAGGAAGGGGAAAACCCCTATTTTACTTTAAGGAAGAGGAAGAGGCCCTTTACAAACTTGAGTTGATGCGAGTCAATGGTGTTCCATCACCAAAAAAGAAATAAATTTCATGTTGCATCACCCCAAATGTACAAAGTATTAATTTTAAGTTATATATAAGTTTTATTTTAAAAAAAAGAAGAGGAACTTTTGCTTTATTTGGACAAAAAATATTTAAATTTTGAAAAGGAACAAGATTATTAATTAAAAGGTAATTAATTTTTTTATTATTGATTTGCTAAAGGTTTTACCCCATTTAAATTTTTTTTACCCCATTGGTGGGGGTAAAAAAAAATCCTATTTTTTGCTAATAACTTCTAACATAAGCAATAATTTGTTTTAAAGCATATACCATTTTATTCCCACTATATACCATAACATTATGAATAACTAACTTTTGGTCCAAGTTCAATATTCTAAACGTGAGGTCAAAGTTTGTGGATTTGGTTTTTTTTACCCCCATTGAGTATATATATATATATATATATATATATATATATATATATATATATATATATATATATATAGGCTCTGTTATGTTTCCAGTTAAGCTTAAGTCGATTTTATTTTAAAACCTACTAAATCGAACACAATGAACAGCAAAACTCTAATGATCTGAAGATTTTGAACCTTTTTTTTTTTCTTAATTAGTTGTTTAGTTTATTTGACAAATAATAAAGCAACAAATTACAAATATAAAGTTTAATGGAATGGAAAGTGAAATAAATTAATAAGTTTAGCGTGAGGTTAAATTACTAATTATTATAAGTTTGGTTAAGTAAGATTTAAATAACATCTAAAAAATAATTAGGATTTTTGTTCTATTATTCTTCAAGGTGTGAAGCTCACTTGTTAAAACAAATTTATGAAAAATTATGAAAATATTTCTTTTTACAGTTATATATGTTCTGAAACAATGGAAAGGGAAACAATTTATAATCTTGAATGGTTTCACAATAACATTTTAACAGAAACTGATGCAGGAAAAATGAATTTATTAGTTCAAAATATTTAGTACAATAATAATAATAATAATAATAAAAATAATAATAATAATAATAATAATAATAATAATAATAATAATAATAATAATAATAATAATAATAATAAAAATAATAATGATAATAATGATATATAATAATAATAATAATAATAATAATAATAAATAATCTATTCAGTTTTTAAGCTAAATTTTATTTAGTCAATTAACCATGCGAGTAAGTTGGAGGTTAAGGTTCAAGGAAGCATATATTTCCAATAGCCTGTCGAGGACAGAGGGGGACGGTCCCTGTCATCCACCCAGAGGCCGAGACCCCGACTCCTGATATCTATGCTGTCTACTCTAGGGTATTCGTTAATTTATAAACGACTGTAATATAAACATATATATATATATATATATATATATCGTATATATATATATATATATATATATATATATATATATATATATAGAGAGAGAGGTATATA